>PGFX01003997.1:0-24823 GCA_003612995.1 Prototheca bovis | reverse complement strand
CGCGACGCCTCGCTTTGTCCGTGTAATCAGGCCGGAAAGCGAGACGCGACGCCGCGTCTTCTCGTCGCGACAACCGCCGTGCCTCCCGACCGAGCTTTTTTCTCCTTTCTCATCCCGGACACCCCCCGGAGGCCGCACCGACGCCTCGCCTCCCTTTGTTCCCTCTTTCTCTCTCCAGCGGGCGCACATCCAGGCACGCCCATAGCCGCTCCTCCTCCTCCCTCTCCCCTCTCCCGATTGTCTCTTTCGCCCTTTCCTCCCGAACTGCGCCGCCCGCCAACGCGCGTCCCCGCCGCGCCATCGACGACGCTCCCATCGACAGCATTGGCATTCGCGATGGCGGCGTCGCCGTCCCGACATCCGCCCCACGGCCGTCGGGGGAGGGGGGGGGGTGCTCGAGGGCTCGCGCGGCGCGACGCCTCGCTTTGTCCGTGTAATCAGGCCGGAAAGCGAGACGCGACGCCGCGTCTTCTCGTCGCGACAACCGCCGTGCCTCCCGACCGAGCTTTTTTCTCCTTTCTCATCCCGGACACGCTCCTCCCTTTTTTTTTCTCCCCTCCCATCCCGGGCATGCTCCTCCCTTTTTTTTTCTCCCCTCCCATCCCGGGCATGCTCCTCCGTTCTTTTTCCTCCCGCCTGCCCCTCGCGTGTCCGCTCGCCGGCCTTTTGACGCCTCTTCTCGCCCCCGCGGTTCGAAGATCTTCTTCTCGGGGGGAAGCCCACCCCGAGGCCGAGGTTTTCCTCCCACTTTCCTTGCACAATTCCCACTTCCCCCCTTCCTTTCCTGCAAAAATCCCCCCGTCTCCCTCGCCCCCTCCTGCGGCGTCCTCCCCACTCCCTTCCCCTCTCCCCGTCTCCCTCGCTCTCCTGCCTTTGCCCTGTTCGACTCTTTCCCTCTTTCTTTTCCCCATCCTCGGCCAGTCTTCCAACCGGTGAGCGTCGCCCCCCCTGGTGCCTCACGTCCATTCGTCCGTTCTCCCCCCTCCCCGCGCCTCTCCGCTGCGTGCCCTCTGCCCGCGCGCCCGCTTCCCCCCTCCGCCGCCCCACGCGATCCGACCGGGCCCTTTTGCTGCCCCGACCGTCTCCTCCCCTCCTCCCCCCTCCACCCCCCCTCCTCCCCCCAGTCGTCCTCTTCGTCGTCGTCTTCTGCCCTCAAAGCCGGCTTCATTGACCCCGCTGCTCACGCAGCCCTGCGCATGTGACACGTTTGCACGCGACGAGCGAGAGAAGCGCAGAGGCGCGCGGATGTGTGCGGCGGAGGCAGCGACGACATCCCCGCATGGCCCCCGGCCCGGTCCGGCGCCCGGACCCCGACGTCCCGCCATTTCTTCCTCCCCATCCTCTCCGCCCCCCGTCCAGCGCGCCCCCGCCCTCCGCTCTCCGCCCCCCTTCCAGCGCGCCCCCACCCTCCCTCTGCTCTCCCTCTGCTCTCCCCCTGCTCTCCCCCCGCTCTCCCGACGGGGCGCGTCCCGCCTCGGCTCCTCGCTCCTCTGCGGCTCCCGGCCGGCTGGATCCAACGCGCGCGCTCGGCAGTGCGCGCCCACCCGTCGCGCGCGTTCCGCGGACGGGCCGCGTCCCGGGCGCTCGTGTCACGCGTCTCGCGACTGCTTCCGTCGACAAAGTGCCGAGAGGATCGGCCGTCGTGCGCCTGCCGCGCGCACTCGCCGCGGGCGCGCTCGCTGGTAGGCCGCCCCCCCCACGAGCAGAGCCCGGCCGGCCGCACCGGAGAAGCCGCTGCGGCCATGGGTAACTCGTTCCGCAAGATGTTCGACTCCCTCTTCGGGAATAGGGAGATGCGCGTTGTCATGCTCGGTGCGTGACGCGGCGAGCGCGCTCCACCGGCCTCCGGGCAGGCGGGTGGCCGGCCGGGAGGCGAGGGCCGAGCCTGCGGGGCGAGGCGGTCCGCCCGAGGCCGACAGCGCCCTCGCGCGCGCCGCCCGGACGCCTGTCCGGGCCGCCACGCGCGTGATCTGACGCGCGATTTTCCGATTGGGCGTAGTCTGATCGATCGACGATGTCTGGCGCCGCCGATCGCGTCGCCTCGCGGAGCGCCCCACAAGGGCAGCGCGCCTGGACGCGGCGGGTGCCCCGCCCAGGCGTTGGCAGAGAGGACGAGAGAGGAGAGGGGGGTGAGGAGGTGAGGGGGTGGGAATGGGCTGGGCCGAGACGGAGGGCGCGCCGGAGGGAGTGGGGGGAGGGAGTGGGGGAATGGGGGAGTGGGGGGAGGGTGGGGGAGTGGGGGAATGGGGGAGTGGGGGAGTGGGCGGGTGGGGGGAGGGTGAGGGAGTGGGCGGGTGGCGGGTGGCGGGACCCGAGGGGGACCCGAGCGACCGTACCGGACGCTCTTCCCCCCCTCCCCCCCCCCACCCGGAGCGAACCGTACGCCTCTCTGGCTCTCTCGGGGGACGCCGGGAAGGGAGGGAACCAAAAAGGTAGCACTTTCCCCTCTCCCCCGCTCCTCCTCTCAATTCTCCCCCCTCCACCTCCCGGATCTCGTGGCCATCTTTTCGCGTGCCAACTTTGTCCTCCCCCCCCCCCTTTTTTTTTTTTCCCCCCAGGTTTGGACGCTGCCGGGAAGACGACGATTCTGTACAAGTTGCACATCGGCGAGGTGTTGTCAACGGTGCCTACGATTGGTTTCAACGTGGAGAAGGTTCAGTACAAGAACGTGGTGTTTACGGTGTGGGACGTGGGCGGTCAGGAGAAGCTGCGTCCGCTGTGGCGTCACTACTTCAACAACACGGACGCGCTCATCTACGTGGTGGACTCTGCAGACCGCGAGCGCGTGGGCCGCGCGGCGGCCGAGTTCCGATCGATCATCGAGGACCCGCTCATGCGCCGCTCGGCCATCCTCGTCTTCGCCAACAAGCAGGACCTCCCCAGAGCCCTCACCCACGTCGAGGTCTGCGAGGCCCTCGGGCTCCCCGCCATCAAAGACAGACGCTGGCACGTCCAGGGAGCCATCGCCACGAGAGGAGAAGGACTCTACGAAGGACTCGACTGGCTCTCGGGAACGCTCAAACAAATGCAAAGGTAAACACGGCAGGAGAGGGAGAAGGGGAGAGAAGGGAGAGGGGAGAGGGGGGAAAGGGGGGTGCGGGGAAATGGCACCTGCAGGGGGCGGGTCGGAGGGACGGGAAGGGGGGAGAATGGCATGGTGGGTGTGCTCGAGGTTCGAGGTGCAAGAATGGCACGAGGAAAGAGGCACGCGGGGGGAGAGGGTGGCGCGAGGGAAGAGGCACGCGGGGGGAGAGGGTGGCGCGAGGGAAGAGGCACGACAGTTGATGCAACGACAGTTGATTGCAGGCCACGAGCGCACGCGCCTTTTTTTGCAAGGCAACGCCGAGGCGTCGCCTTGGCAAAAAGGCGCCGCCGAGGCTCGTCGTCAGCGAGCTGACGACGCACCGAAGAGAGAGAGGGAGCGCCGAAGAGGGGATCGAGCGGGTCGCTCCGCGCGAAAAGGGGAGGGGAGAATTGGGGTGCACGCTCAACGCGTGCGCACGCCGGGAAATCGGACGCCAGGAAACGCTCGCAGGCGCAGGACGTTACAATGCTGGTACGCACAGGGTGGCACAGGCCGAATCGCGGGATCGGGGGGGCGCGCGGCGAGGCAGCGGATGTGCGAATCGATCGCGCGGCGAGGCAGCGGATGTGCGAATCGATCGCGCGGCGAGGCAGCGGATGTGCGAATCGATCGCGCGGCGAGGCAGCGGATGTGCGAATCGATCGCGCGCCGACGACGTGGACGAGGGGGGGGGGGGGCGCGGCCCCTCTCGGCGCCCTCCAGAGGTCTACTTGGGCGCCCGTTTGGCGGCGGACGAGGCAGACTTCCACAGCTTGGCGCTCCACGTGGTGCCTGCGGAGCGAAAAAGGGAGGAAGAAGCGAGTCGCACGCGCGCAGACCGCACAGGCCCACCGCCTCCCCGCCCCCCTCTTTCCCCGCCACCCCGCTTCTCCGCCTCCCCGCCACCCCGCCACCCCACCTCCCCGCTCCCCCACCGGTTCCGCTCTGCACCCACCTCCCGCTCCTCCGCCGGTTCCGCTCCACGCCGCTCTGTTCCCTCGTCGCTTCTGCGCCCCGTGCGGACCTTCGGACCTGGGCGCGTTCGGATCCGGGCGCGGCAGCTGGCCCTGCTTGGGCTGCTCGCGCCGCGCGCCCGTGGCCGTCTCAATCCCCTGGTGGATGAGCGCGAGCGCCACGCTCGCGCCGGCGACCGCGACCACCGCGCCCCACATCGCGAGCGAAATCGAAAGCGCAGACGGGAACCGCCGGAGCGGTCGCGACCTCGGCGCGCGGCGGGCCAAAGCGACCCCAGCCGGGGGTGCGCGCCCGCGAGCCGGCGCGCGCGCGCGCGCGGGACGGCGCGGCCCGGCGCGCAGGCCGGCGCCCTGTGCGGCGTGCGGCGGCTCGCGGGCGCGCGCGGCGGCCCGGCGCGCGAGCGCGACGACAATCTTGCGTCTGCGCCGGACGCGCGGCAGCTTCCCGCGGGCCTCGTCTTCCGCGCTCCCTCCCCCGCGCCTCGCATGCTCGTCGGCGCGACCCCCCGTCCGTAGCGCGCAACGTGCGTCCGATCGGGCGCTGCGCGAGGAAAAGCGACCGCAGAGCGGATGCGCCGGACGAACGGACCGAGCGCAGCGAGCGCAGCGAGCGTCGGCCGTAGAGCGGGGAGCGCGGAGACCGCTTTGAGGGCGGAGGAGAGGGATGGGGGGGAGGCGAGAGGGGATGCAAGCCGAGCGGAGGAAAGGGACGTGGGGAGCGTGGGGAAGTGCGATGGGAGCGTCAGCGGCGGTGGCGATGATGGTGGCGGTGGCTATGGGGGTTTCTCCTCTTGCCGTGCATTTTGACGCCCTCTTACCTCGCTTTCTCGTTCTCGTCTCCGCGCCCTCTTCACGCTCCCCTCGCCTCTTCGTCTTCATGCCCTTTCCCTCGCTCCCCATGCGTCCCTTTCCGCTCTGACGCGCCCTTCCCCTCGCTCCCCGTCCGTCCCTTTCCGCTCTGACGCGCCCTTCCCCTCGCTCCCCGTCCGTCCCTTTCCGCTCTGACGCGCCCTTCCCCTCGCTCCCCCCTCCCTCCACGCTTTCCCACCAGCAGTCCCCCCGCTTCTCCATGGCCGTCCGTCGCGCGTCGTCGGAGGCGGCTGGCGGCGACCGCCGTCGGCGCAAGCTGGTCGGCGAGGGTGCTGGCGTTGCCTCTTCCTCCTCCGAGGAAGGTGCTGGTTCTTCCCCTCCCAGCGCTCCGTCTGCGCTTCCGGTCGCCCTTCCAACGCCTCGTCTTGGCGGCATCGAGCCTCCTCGCGCGGCCGCGTCTCCGTCGTCTCGTCGGGTGACGTTTGTGCTGGACGGCGCGACGCTGGAGACCGCGAAGATCGGCAAGGGGTACGAGCTGCTGAGCGGCGACGAACACGCCGGTTTTCTGCGCAAGCACGGCAAGGACCCCGCCGCGTTCCGTCCGGACATTGCGCACGCGGCGCTGCTGGCGGTGCTGGACTCGCCGCTGAACAAGGCGGGGCACGTGACGGACGTGTTTGTGCGCACGTCGAAGAACGTGCTGTTCCGCGTCGACCCCTCGACGCGCCTGCCGCGCACGCCGCGGCGCTTCGCGGGCCTCATGGTGCAGCTCCTGCACAAGCTCAGCATCCGCTCCACCAACGGCCCCGACCGCCTGCTCCGCGTCGTCAAGGGGCCCGTGCAAAAGCTCCTCCCCGCAGGCGCGCACCGCGTCGCCTTTTCCGTCTCCGCAAAGGAAATCGTCAAGGCCAGGGAACGCTTCGCAACCCACGACGACGACGTCCCGCTCGTCTTCGTCGTCGGCGCCTTCTCCCACGGACACGTCGACGACGGATGGGTCGACGAGTACCTCTCCATCTCAAAGTACCCGCTCTCCGCCGTCGTCGCCATCGGAAGAATCACAGGAGCACTCGAAGACAAATGGGGAATCCTCTAGACAATGCACAAGAAACGGAACGAAAGGAAGGAACAGATAAAGGGCACAAAGAACGAAATGGGGAGAACGGACAAGAAAAAGGGCACAGAGAGCGAAATGGGGAGAACGGGGAAGATAAAGGTCAACGAGGTAAAGTGGAGAGGAAGGGGAAAAAAAAGGCAAAAGGAGTGAAATGGGGAGAAAAGGGAAGAGCTCGAGCTCGAGCTCGAGCTCGAGCTCGAGCGCGACAGCCGTTGCGACTTCTCCCTCACGCCAGGACTCTGGACGAGGACCGGCGCGACCCCGTTCCCCACGCAAGGGGACCGCGCCAGTCCTCGGAAGAGGCGACTGGGGGATTGGCGGACGCCCGGCGTTTCATTGTAATGCGTTTCATTTGCACACCACGGCAGCCTCACCCCTCTCGGCCTCCCTCGCCCAAGCTCGACGCCCTCCCTGTCTCCCGCACGCTCCCTCTCTCCCTCTCTCTCCCTCTCACTCTCTCTCCCTCTCCCGTCTGTGTGCGCCTTAAGGGTCGAGTGGGGACGATGCAATTTGTGGGGTAGGGATGCGATGCGATGCGCTAGAGTCGGGGGGGGGGGGTAGGGGTGCGATGCGATGCGATGCGCCGGGGTGGTGTGCAGTGCGATGGGATGCACGATGCCAAACATGCGGCAAGGGCGGCATGGAGGCTCCGCAGAGCCGGGAACAGTCAGTTTGAGATGCAAAGCGGCAGCTCAAGTGCAGCGGATGAGGCGAGGCTGGGCAGAGACAGTGCGGGAAAAAGGGGAGAGCGAAAACCCAGACGGGAAAGGGAAGCGGAGGACGCCAGGACGGGAGGGGGGGGCGGGAAGGGGAGGACGGACGGAGAGGGGGGGGGGGGGGAGTTCCCCCCGTCCGAGGAGGCGGGGAAGGGCGGGAGAACGAACGAGAGAGGGGGAAACGGGCGTGTGCGCAGAGGAGACGGGGGGAGATGGACGGACGGGACGGATCGATCGGGCGGACAAAGGGTGCGGGGAGAACGATAAAAGGACACCAAAACGAGGTTGTGGAGACAAGGGGGGAGAGAGACGGAGAAGAGGGTGCGGGAATCGGACGTCGAAAGAGGGGAGAGAGATGGAGAAGAGGGTGCGGGAATCGGACGTCGAAAGAGGGGAGAGAGATGGAGAAGAGGGTGCGGGAATCGGACGTCGAAAGAGGGCAAAGCTCACCGACTTTGGCGCGGTAGAGAGACAGGGGGACACAGGGAAGAGAGCGCGGAAGGAGGGCGCTGACGGTCGGAGGCGCGCGGCCGAGGGAGGGCACGCAGCGGACAACGCGAGGGAAAGGGGAGCGGGGAAACGCCCGTCCGCGGGAGCGTTCCCCCTTCTCCGGGATGAAAAAAAAAAAGGACCGCGAAAGACCTCGAAGCGCCGTCAGGCGGCGCGGAGCGCCGCGTGCGGCACGCGGTTGGGAGGAGAGGAGAACCGGGAGTGGGGCGGAAAGGGCGCGGTCTGAAAAAAAGGTGACGTTTGGGGAAGAAAAGACCCACGGGAAAGAGGAAGGGGGGGGGGGGGGAAGAGGGCCTAGGCCCGTGGGGGAAAAGAGGCGACGAGCGCCGAAACCCACAGGGAAGAGGGGACGCCGAGGCGTCATGACGGATGCACGAGCAAGAGGGGGACCGGGTGGGAAACGAAAAGATCGGCTGAAAAGGGCATGGAAAAAGAACAAAGAAAAAGAACGACGACGCAGAGAGACGAACAAGGACGAGAGACGTGTGTCGTAGAACGAGGGAGGGCGTCGGGCCGGGGGTGAAGCAAGAGGGACGCTCGGCAAAGGCCGCCGACCGCCCCCCCGATCACCCGCCCTGGACAAACTTGGTGTCTCGGAGAAACTTGGGGTCGACCAGTCGGGCGCAGTGCTCTGCTCTGGAGACAACGCGCGCGCAGGCGACGGCGGCTCTGGCGTCGAGCCCTCCGGCGGCCTGGTGCGCCCGGAGCGCCGCGTGGCACGCCGAGCCGAGCTCACGGACGTCCCCCGCGCCGCGACCGCGGTCGCGGTCCCGGGCGGCCTCGAGCAGCTCGGCGGCGGCCACGAGCGCGGCGCGCTGAGCCGCCTGGAGCGCGCCGTCGTCAAAGGCGATGCGGCACCGGGCGTACGCCAGCCGCCGAGGCGCGCGCGGGTCGCCGCAGGCCGAGTAGAGGTCGGCCAGCGCCGTCGCGCGCGACGCCAGCCACCGGCACGCCGGCACGAGCCCGCGCCGAGCCGACGGGCGGGGGCGCCACGCCGTCAGCTCGTCCGCGAGCGACAGCAAAGCGGCCTGCATCAGCAGCGCGTCCTCGTGCGCCGCGGCCGAGAACGCCGCGCGCGCGGCGCGGACGGCCTCGGGCGGCTCGTCCGCCGCGCGCGCGGGCGGCTTGGGCGCGGGGGGGATCGCCAGGCAGGCGCGGGGCGGGCGCCACGCGACCGCGTCGCGGATGCGGCCGGGCTCCTCCATCTGCATGCAGAGGGACACGAGCGCGGGGTACCGCATGATCGGCACCTCGCCCTCCTTGGCCGTGCCCCACGCCTTGATGCGCAGCTGGCGCTCCAGCGCCTCGTGCGGAGCGAGGGGAGCCGAGGCGGAGGCGGAGCGAGGGCCGGACGAGGCCCCGACGTCTCTCGAGCCCCGGCCAGCGCCCGAGGATCGAGGCCCACGCGCGGAAGGAGACAGAGCCTGCGCGAGGTCCGCCGTCCGCCAGGTCCCTCTGGCCGGCCGAAGCCGCTCCTTGACCACCGTGGGCACCAGCGCCTTTCGCGGCGCCGGCGACGGGAAGGGGGACGCCAGCGGCGAGGGCGTCGACGAGGCCGACCGGGGAGACGCGGAAGGGACCGCCAGAGACGGAGGCGGACGACGCGCAACGGGAGACGAAGAGGGGAGAGACGCGGACGCAACGTGGAGAGGAGAAGCAACAGTGGGGGGAGCAGCGGCGGCGGCGACGCCGCCGGCCGCGGAACCAGCGGCGGCAGCGGCCGCAGCAGCAGCGCCTCCAACGGTCGCAGCGCCGGCACCAGCGGCGGCGACGCTTCCGGCCGCGGCCCCGATGGCCCCGTGCGCGGCGTCCACGTCCGACGTTCCAGTGCCCCTTCCGAGCGGCGATGGCTTCGGGACGCCAGATGAAGAGGCGGCTGAAGGTCCGCGAGCGGCGCGGGACGCGGAAGAGGCCACCGAGGAGACGGACGACGGCGTCCGCTCTTCAGCGGTGCCCGCCCGACCCGACGCCTCGAAAGCGGACGATGACGTCCGCTCTCCGGCGGCGTCTGCCCGGCCGCGCGCGCCAGGGGAAAGGGCGAGCGCGCCGGACGCGGCTCCGCGACGCGAGGGGCTCCCCGGGAGCGCGCGATCCGCGACGCCCGCGGCCGCCCGCCTTGCCCCGGCGCCCGCGCCCCAGGCGGGGCGGGGGCGCGGCGAGGCCTCGCGACTCGGAGAGGCGCCCGCGCGGGCGGACGAGGTTCGGCGGACCGGAGAGGGCGAGTCGCGGAGAGACGATCCGCGCCGCGTCGCCGAGGCGGATGCATCGCTGCGCGTGGGCGAGAGCGATCCTCGAGCGGACGAGGTGCGGCGGATCGGGGACGCGGCGCCTGGCGACGGCGACGGCGGGCGGGAGGAGGTGCCCAAGCGCAGGGCGCCGAGGCGGCGCGCGAGCGGCGCCGGGGACTGCACTTCCGGCTCTTCGCCGTCCGCGACGCTGCTGGCCGAGAGCCCGCTCGTCTCGGAGTCCTCGAGGTACGCCCCGGCGGAGGCGCGCAGAGCGGCGACGCGCGCCAGCGCGGCGGGGTCGGCCGATGACGTGAACCTACGCGGAATCTGAGCCGTGGGCGTCGACGGCGTCCGAGGAGGCGACGACTGGTGCAGGGGAGACGCGAACAGGCCCAGCTTGTGGGACCCGCGCGGCGTCGTCGGACCCGACGGCGCCGAGGCGACCGACCGGGCCGCCTCCGCATCGCCTTGGACGTCCTCCTGCTCCTCCGCCGTGGAGGAAGCGGCCAGCGTCGCATCCTGCGTCGTCTTCGTCGCCGCGATGGTCTCGGCCGGCGCCTCGATCGGAAACAGCACGAACGGACGAGGCTCAACGGCAGAAGGAGAGGAGGTCGCCGCCGCAGCCACGGAGGCGGCAGGAAGAGGCGAGGTCGCCGCCGTGACCGACGCCTCGGCGGCGGGGGCGCGCCGCGAAGCGGGCGAGGCGGAGGCAGGCGACGCAGCCGTCGACCGAGAAACGGAAGCGATCGCACGGTCGGCGGCTGGGACCTCGCCAGAGGCTGCAGATGACGTCGCGATGGATGCTCCAGCGGCGCGGGGAGAGGCGCGCGTTCCGGGGCGGGGTGCTCCGGATGCCATGGAGGGTTCAAAGGCCCTAGAGGAAGCATCCCTCTCCGCAGCTCGAGACGCCTCCGCGGCCTTGCCGCCTGCGCGCTCCTTCCGCTGCGACGGCAGCGTCGGCTTGGCGCGAGCGACGGGAGCGTCCGAGACGGGAACAGTGAACGACACGCCCGAAGCAGCGGCCGCGAGCGACCGGGAGGGGCGCTCCGCCGCGGGAGAGCGCGACTGAGCGCCCTCGTCGACAGAGGCGGACGTCGCCGCCGCCGCCACGACGAGGGGCCGCGCCTCGACGGTCTTTCGAGCGGGCGACGCAGCGGCCGTCGAAACGGAGGTTGCGATCGCCTTTGAAGCGGGCGATGCGACCGCCTCGGAGGCCAGCGGCGCTGTGGCTTCCCGAGCGGGCGGGGAGGCCCTCTCAGGGACGACTGCAGAAGCGGCCTCCTTTGGCCCATCGCCTGGCTTCTCGATCGAGGCGTTGGAGCCAGCACGAGCGGCCGACGGCGCGGCCGCGAGCGAGACGGCCACGTTGGTTCCGGCGAACGCGGCGACGGCCGCCGTCTCGCCGGCGTGGGGGGCGCGTTCGGCCGCCGCCTCATCCGCACGGCGGGCAGTCGGAGACGTCTCTTCCGACCGAGCGTCCTCCTTCCTCGCCGCACGGGTCTTGGTCTCGCCGGAACCGACCTCGGCGTCGGGCTTAAAGCGCGACGAGCTGAACCGCCCGACCTCTCCTCCCGCGTCCGGCGACAGAGCCAGCCTCTGCGGCAAGTCGGCCGTCGGCAGCCCGGGGGACGCCCTCGACTCGGGGAGGACCAGGTGTCCTGCCAGCTTCTGCTCGTGCCGCTCCTCGCCCTCCTTGGGCTCCCGGAGCGAGAGCCGGCGAACGACCGCGGCGGCCGCCAGCGACCGCCGTCCGGAGGGCGAAACGGCCGGCGAAGCCGAGGGGGACGTCGCCCGGGCGACGGGGGAAAGGGGAGCGGAGGGCAGCGAGGCATCCGAGGATTGAGTTGCGACAGAGGGCTCGGCCGAGGACAGAGAGGGCGTCGAGCCAGACGGCTCGGCGCCTCCGGACGGGGACGTCTCGCGCAGAGGCGATCCCTCTGCGGCCGCAGCCAAAGCAGTCGAGGCGGCCAACGCCTCGACCTCTGAAGCGAGCGCAGCGGTGGTCGCCGAGTCCTGGCGCTGTCCCGAGAACCTCGCCCGCGAGAGGCCCAGCGCCGAGGCGGGCCGAGAGCGGCCTGGGCTCTGCCCGGAAACGGCGCGCAGGGACGACGCCGACGGCGAGGGAGACGGCAGCGAGGAGACGACCGCCGAGGCGCCAGGGGTCGCCGAGGCGGACTCGGGCGGCACCTCGACCGACGGCCGCTCGACGGCCGCCTTGGGATTGAGCGGAGAGGACGCAGAGGCAAAGACTTCGGCCTCCAGACCCCGCAGCGCCGCATCCAGCGCGGACGTGCGCGTGGCCGGCGCGGAAGCCTCACGAGGCGACGCCAGGATGCGCGGAGCCTCGGAAATGGCAGCAGCGGACGCGTCGAGTGGAGACTCGACGATATCCGTAGCGGGCGCAGCGAGGGGAACCTCTGCGGCGCGGGCGACGGGCGCGGCGAGGGGAACCTCGGCAGCGGGGGCGACGGGCGCGGCGAGGGGAGCCTCGGCGGCGCCGACAATGGGCAGAGCAGCGACATCCTCATCCCCAGCCACTGCGGGCTGATCGGCCAAAGCACCGCCGTTGGCGACCGGCGAGGCTGGAGCGGCACTAAAGTCTGCCGGCCTGAGCGATCCCGGGGCGGCGAGCGGCGCCCGCGCGATCGCCACGCCGGCCTCCTCGTCCGTCGAGTCGAGGCGTCCCGAGCCAAAGCCGAGGCCCAGGAACCCGTGACGCGGCCCTTCCGCGTCGGAGCTCTGACGCGCGCTAAGAGTCGTCGCGCTGCGCGGCGCGCCGACCGACTCGCCGCCGCTAGATCGCTCGGCGAGCGCGCCGATCGACTCGCCGCCGCCAGAGGACTCGGCGAGCACGCTTGCGAACAGGTGAGCGGCCGCCTCGCTCTCGTCGCCCAGCAGCGTCGGCGGAACCGCTCCGACGCCAGCCGAGGAGACACCGGCTGTCCGCACGTTCGCGGACGGAATGTGCGTCTCGGAAGAATCGTCGGACGGGAGCGCGGCTCGCGGGGGCGCGACGAGCGTCGGTGCGGCGCGCGATGCCGCCATTCCCGCGCGCGACTTGTCCTGTGGCGCCAGAGGCTGGGAAGCGTGGGAAGCATCCTCACGCCGGGGCACCTGAACGGGAGCGGATGCCGCGCCGGCAGCGGCCGCCTGCGCCGAAGAGCCTGCGACGAGCGAGGCAGGGGCGGTGAGCGGGGCCGCGGAAGGGACGCCGACGGTGCCCTTCGAGACGGGTGGCAGCGGGGCATCCTCTGCAGCCACCTCGGGAGTCTCCGGTGCGGCGGGGGCGGGGCTCGGCTCGAAGGCGGCGATGGGCTCCTCCTCGTGCGCGATCGGAGCGACGGAGGCCGCCTCTCGTGCGTCCCCCGCGATGGAGGCGCCATCTCGTCCGTCCGCGCCGTCGCACGTCTCGCTCAGCTCGGGGCTGGGCGAGAGACTGTGCGGCGGCGGCACGGCAGGCCCGATGGGCTCGACAAAGCGAGGCGACGGACCTTGAGGGGCGAGCGAATCGATCTCGGCACCGCCGTCGCGCGGCGAGAAACTGGCGGCCCGCCCGGAGACGGGCGTTGCCGAGCGCCGCGCAGATCCACGGGCGGAGCTCGGCTCCGCCCGGGTCGATCGAACCTCGCGCTTGCCGTTCGCACCGCGGGAGACTCCCTGCGCCTTTCTCTCCTCTCCCTCCTCCTCCTCCTCCTTCTCCTCCTCCTTGGCCGCGGCGCGCGCACGCGCCTTGGCGATGCGCGCCTCCTCTCTCGCGGCCATCTTGTGCGCGATGGCCTCGCGCACCTCGAGCCGCCGCTGCGCCTCCTCGGGCGACTCCTCGGCTTGACCCACCGTCGACAGGAACGTCGAGCGAGCCGGGACGGGAGAAGCGGAAGCGGCCGCGGCGGCGGCCGTCGGCTCTTCGAGCGGAGCCCAAAGCGAGACCCCTCCCTTCGTCGAGCGAGCGGAGATCGGAGGCGAGACCGGCGATGCGGCGGGGATGATGGCGGGGGTGGAGATGGGGGTAGATGTGGGGACGGGGGCAGAGGGGGCGGCGGAGAGTGGAGCAGAGGCGGAAGCCGCCGAAGAGCCAGCAACTGGAGAGATGCGAGGCACGGCCGGGGTTGCGGACGAAGGGGAGGACGGGGTAAGGTCGGAGACGTCCTCAACGCGGGTCGCTCCCCCGGCGACGGGAAGAGCCGCCACTGCCGAAGCAGCGGCAGGAGCGTCGGACGCAGCAACCGCAAGGGCCGCCTCCGAAACGCCGGGAATCGCCACCGACGGTGGGGCTGCGGCAGTACCCGCCGCCACCGGGGAGGCTGCGATAGAACTCGCCGCTTGGTCGACCTCAGCGAAGGAGGCCGTGACAGCCGGCTCCGTCTCGATGGAAGTGACCAGCTTGTCGTCATCGACGTTGCCACTCTCTGCAGGGCCAGCGGCGACGCG
Source organism: Prototheca bovis (assembly GCA_003612995.1). Lineage (NCBI taxonomy): Eukaryota > Viridiplantae > Chlorophyta > Trebouxiophyceae > Chlorellales > Chlorellaceae > Prototheca > Prototheca bovis. Next base: position 10,976 of record PGFX01003997.1, on the reverse strand, counting down.
AACGCTGCCGTTCTCTGCGGGACCAGCGGCGGCGCGAGCGCTGCCGTTCTCTGCAGGAGCAGAGGTGGCGTCCATGCCTCGGTCGAGCGGCGTCGCCGCCATCTCGGTACCGACCTCTGCGGGTGCCTCGACGCCATCCTTGCTGTGCTCGGCCAGACCCGTCATCGGTTCGTCGCCAGCCGCCTCGAGCCGGCATGAGGCGAGAACGGGGCTCGCCTCGCGGCCAGTCGCCCCGTCGGCGCTCGCCTTCGGCTCTACATATCCCTCGCGCCCTTCGGACGCCTTCTTCTCCCGCTGCTTCTTCTCCCAGGCCTCCAGCATGGCGCGGTATTCGGCAAGCTTGCGCTCGCGCTCCTCGCCCTGCTCCGCCTTCAGAGCTGCCCTCTTGGCCCGCTCCAGCTCGTGCAGGGCCCTGTCCTCCTCCCATGCCGCCAGGTCCCTCGCCCGTCGCGCCCGACGCTCGTCTTGAGCGCGCTTTGCCACCATAACGCTGGCGGGGACGTGCGTCAGGACCAGCCTGGAACGGAGCGGAGAAGCGGCGCGCGGGGAAGAAGCAGACGACGATGCCGCAGAGGCGGGGGCGGGAGGAGGGGCAGAGGCGACCGATGGAGTGACCGTCTCGGAAACCGTGGTGGGAAGAGCTCCCGAGGCGACCAAAGGAGCGGCCGTGTCAGCGGCGCCGGCAGACGGAGGGCGGAAAGGTGCCGCTGCGGCAGAAGCAACTGCGGCCACCATACCGGCGCCGGCGACGGCAGTGCCCGTGGCTGCAACTGGGACCGCTGAAGCGGCCCCGGAGACGGCCGGGACGGTGGGAACGGCGGGCGCAGCAGCGACGGGTGCGGAGACGGACGGGACGGTGGGAGCGGCAACTGGAGCATCCGAGGTGGCGATGGAGACGGCCGAGACGTTGTCGGTAGCGGCAGGAAGAGCGGCGCGGGCAGCCGAGTCATGGGCTGCCGCTGCAAGCGGTGCGGCACCAGCGAGCGCTTCCAATGCCCCCGCCCGGCCCGCCTCGAACGCTTCGGTCACCTCTCCCGAGGCTTCTCTGGACGCTCTCTTCGTGTCCTCTCCCGCGGCCGCGGCAGCAGCCGAGGCCAGGACGGCGACGGGCGGCGCGGGCGGCGCGATGGCGGCAACGACCGAGCTCTTCGAGGGGCTCGCAGATGCGGACGAAGCCGAGGCCTCCGGGGAACGGGGAGAGGAAAGTGACGAGCCTCCGGGGAGAACCGAGGATGCCATGGCTGGAGAGAGCGGCAGAGGAACCGGGGACGCAGCAACGCCGAGCGGCAGAGACGTCGAAGACGCAGCAACGCCGAGTGGCTCGGCGTCGGCGTCCCCCGCTTCGTCCCGGCGTCCTGTGGGCTCGAGAGCCGAGGCGGACGGCACTGGCGTGGGCATGTGCGCCGAGGCGGACGGCAGCGACACAAGCGAATCCTCGGCATAAGAGCTCCAGGCCGAGGGTTCGGAGGAGAGCTGGGGGAGAGGCAGAGAGGGCTCCGCAAAAGGCCGGGAGGGAGATGGAGCAGACGCAACGCGCGCAGCGGTGGCGACCGAGGGGACCGCAGCAGGCGTTGCCGTGGCTGTCGGGAGGATCGCAGCACGTGCGGTGGTGGCAGTCGGAGATCCCTCAGCGGGAGCCTGAACGACGCCCAAAAGCGCGTCGAATGGCTCCGACACATTGTCCAGAGAGTCCTCGGAGCGCGCCCGCGCGATCGCAGGGGCAAGCGCAGGCGCCGCTCCGAAAGCCTGGGTGGGCCCTGCGACCCTCGGTTCGCCGCCCGTGGCCGGCGCCGACTCAACCCGGCCGGGCGAGCGCTCCTCCTCGCCGCCCTCTCCGCCCTCCACGACCACCTGGCAGTACACGTGTTCGGCCAGGACGATCTCCTCGGTGGATGACGTCATCCTCGGTGCGGTGCGAGAAAACGAGCCCAGCGAGGACAGCGAGCTCTCGAACGTCGGCTCGGGAGGAGGCGCCGAGGGGGAGCGGGAGGGGGCGCTGCAAACTGCAGCGGTGCCGGGAGCGAAAACCTTCGCGGCGGAGGCCGCATGAGGAGCGGAAGCCGCTGCAGCAGGGGCCGCGCGAGGAGCGGGGGAGAGAGCCACAGCGACAACCTCCCCGCCGGTAGCGGGGGGGGAAGACGCAGCGGCAGTCTTCGCGCCGGCAGCGGGATGGGGAGCCGCAAAGGCGGCCACTGCGCCGGCAGCGGAAGAGGGAGCCGCAGCGACAGTTTCCCCGCCCGCAGCATGAGGGGGAGCCGGTGTGACAGTTTCCCCGCCCGCGGCGGAAAGGGAAGCCGGAGCGACAGTTTCCCCGCCCGCAGCGGAAAGGGAAGCCGGAGCGACAGGTTCCCCGCTGGTACCGAGAGCGTTGTCGGCGTCGCCGACGTGCTCTGCCCTGAGCTCGCCGCCCGGCGTTGCAGCCTCGACGTGAGCCTTTGCGAAACCCGTGGTAGGCTCCATCCTCGGCAACGGTTCGACGACTCCCTCCCCAGGACTCGTTGCGACGCGGGAAGAGGCGGGTCCGGGGAGCGCCGAGGCAACCTCGACGCCCCCCTCGCCCCCCTCGGCGCTCGAGCGGAGGTCGGTCGGCGTCACGTCGACCGGCCCACCGCGGCCCGGCCCCGCCCGGCGCCCCTTGCCGCCGAACGCAGAGGCGTCCACGATATCGATCGACGCCTCGCCGAGATGGTGCGTGGACGGAACGGAGGCTGCGGCAGGAGCGTTGCGAGACGCGCGGACCGCGGTCGCCGCAGGAGCGACGGACGAGACACCGGCGGTCACGGCCGCAGCCGCAGGCGAAACGCGGGTCAAAGCACCGACGGCGGAGGCCTCGGCGCCGTGAGCAGCGACGATTGGAGACGGCGACGCGCTACGACGAGCCAACGCATCGGTTTCGGCGACCTCTGTCGCCGAGCCAGCGGGCCCGGTCGAGCCGGCGGCACGAGCTGAACCGTAGGCGGCCGCCGCGAAAGCCGTCGCCTCGTCAGACGCAACGACCGCTACAAGCTCCGCCCGCTCGCTGCCTTGTTTGAGCCCAGGATCCGAGACGGTCCGAGCCGACCCGAGGTCTCCAGAGACGGCGGGCGCAGCGACCGCCTGAGCGGCCCGAGGGGGAGCGGGGACGCGCGTGGCCCCGGGAACCAGCGCAGAGGGGCTTCCTTCGCCGACCGGGGACGCACGGGATGGGAAGCGCTCGGCCGACGCCTCGAGCGCGGAGGTCGCGTCCCGCCCACCGCCCCTCGCGTCCTCGGCCCTGGCGGGTCCGACAGCCGCCCCGATCGCGCTCGGGGCTCCTTCCAAACGCATCAGAGTTGCCGCGCCCGTGACCTCCTCGTCCTCCCTGGCCATCTCCGCTTCCGCCCCGCCTTTGGCCTTGGGACTGCCTCCCTCGTCCCCCTCGCGGATGGTGAAGAGGGGCGAGCCGTCGAGCTTGACGCGTCGCTTGGGCGTGCGCGCGCGGCCGAGCGCGCGCGGCGGGGGGAGCCCAGGCCGGGCGCGCGCGGGACCGGCGTGGTCCCTGGCGTCCACCACGCCGAACGCCGCATCGTCCCACGCGACCGACGGGGCCGCCGCGCGCGACGACGCCTCAGGAGAGCCCGAGCCCGAGCTCGCCGCTTGCGGCGACGAGGACCGGGGCGAGCGGCGGAACGTCGACGTCGCGCGGTCCGACAGCGGCGGAGAGGTGGCCTGCGCGGCGGAGCAGGCAACCGAGACCGCTTCGTCGCCGCTGGGGCCCGAGGGGGGCGCTGGGGGAGACGTCGCGAGGGGCGCGGGGTCGGGCTTCGAGCGGACCTCCGCAGGCGTCAGCAAAGGCGCGGGAGAGCGCTCGGAGGAAGGAGGAGACGACGCGCTCCCCGAAGAGCGTCCCGGAGAGGTCTCTTCCTCCGCATCGCCCTGGCAGGCGGGCGAGGGCGAGCGCCCGGGAGACCGCTCGGGAGTGAGCGGAGGCGAGCTCGTGCAAGAGCGTTCCGTCGACGCCTCGACGGGAGCGAGAGCCTGCTGGGCGGTCGCCGTTTCCGCGAGGCGAGGCACACGCTCGACATTCGGCCTCATGAGCTCCCCTCCCTCTCGCGCATCGACCCCCTCGCGACCGACCGTCGCTTCCGCCTCTGACGGCGCGGGAGCTGGTTCTCGCGCGGTGCGAGAGGAGGCGGGGGCCGTCGCGACGCCCTCGGTATGAGCCGACGGCGAAGCGACGCTTTCCCGAGCGGACGGAAGCACACCCGCCGGCGATCCCAAAGCGGCCGAGATGGGCTCTTCCGACGATGCCGTGGGTGAGGCCAAAGCCGCAGGCGTAACCAGAGTGACCTGGGCCGCTCCAACCTCAGGGTTGGCCGAAGCGGCCGCTGCCGCTCCAACGACAGAGCTGGCCAAAATGACCGCTGCTGCTCCGGCCTCAGGGTTGGCCGAAGCGGCCGCTGCCGCTGCGTCGTCGGCCGCAATCGTGGAGCGAACCTGCGCCGGAAAACCCCGCTCGGCGGAACGAGCCATCTCCGGGGAAATCTCGACGGCCTCAGCGACGGAAACCGCCGGGGCGACTGCCGGAGGAATCGCGGGGGCACTTGCCACGCGTGGGAGCCGGTCGTCGGCCCCGGAAGAAAGGGGGTGGCGAGGCTCCGCGGCGGCCGTAGAAGACGAAGACGCCTCGGGGGGCGTAGAACGCTCGGGCTCTCTCTTGTGCTCGGCCAAAGGCATCGCCGGCTCGTTGAGCAAACCCGCGCGAGTGGACCCCGGGGCAGCCGGAGCGACGGGAAGAGCGGAGGTGGCAACGGAGGCGACCAAGGCCGCGGGCTGGGCATCTTGGCGGGCGTCGTCGTGGGCGAAAGAAGCGGCTGCCATGGGCGGGGCGTCGGAGCGAGCAGCGTCGTCGGCGAAAGGAGCGGCTGCCGCGGGCTCGGCATCCGGGCGGGCAACGCCATGGCCGAGGTCGGTCGCCGACTCGCCCGAGGCGTTCGCGCGAGCTGCGGCGCTGACGGAGCTCGCCTCATCGACCGCTCCGGCCGACTCGTCGGCATGCGTCCGCGTGCCTTCAACCGCCGCCCTGCCGCCGAGGTCCAGGACGGCTCCCGGAAACAAAAGCCCGGGATACGGAGTCTCGGCAGGCGCCTCCCCTGCTGCCGTCGAAGCCGCGGCCCCCCCCGTGCGCTCCTCCGCCTCCATCGGCGCTGCCCCTGTCGCGACCCCCGCGTCCTCCGTCTTCGCCCTCGCCTCAGCAGAGGCGGCAGCAGCGGCACTGCCGACTCCCGCAGCCACCGATCCTGCCGCAGCCCATTCCTCCTCCGCGTCCTCCTCCTCGCCCGCCTCGCCCATGCGGCGCATGCCGTTGCGCCCGAGGGCGGGCCAGCGACCGGACGCGCCGGGCGAGGCCAGCTCGGCGTCCGTCGGCTCCGGCGCGACAGCGCCGACTCCGCGGGGCCCGGCCGCGGCGACGGCGCCGGCCGCGCGGCGAGAGGCGCCGCCCCCGCTCCCCTTTCCTGACCCAATGTCTCGGAACGGAGCGTCGGGCTGCTCGGGCACCTCGGCTTCCGGGTCCGCGAGCGGGTTGGCGATCATCGCGTGTCGCGGGAGTCCCCTCTCGTCGCCCTGCGCGCCCGCCCCCAGGCCGCGCAGCGGCCGCAGGCCCGCGACGGCGGGGGCCGGTCCCGAACCGAGCGGGGTTCCCCGGGAAGGGCGGCCCGTCGGCGGCGACGGGGCCGCGGGCGCGTCTCCGGCCGCGGTCGGCGGCTGGGCCCTGCCCCAGGGGCGCTCGAAGGTGGTCGAGGAGGAGAGGTGGACGGGCCACGACGCGGAGGAGGACGAAGCGGGGGGAGGAGGGGGGGAAGAGGACGGGGCGCGAGCAGGCTCGCTCCGCCTGGTCCACGCCTCGTCCTCGTCCGACTCGACCGGAAGCAGCGGCCGAGGCGACCGTCCCTTGCGCGGAGCCTTCGGCGCCTTTTCCTTCGGAGACTTCTCCTTCGCAGACGTCTTCTTCTGCGTCTTTTCCTTTGGAATCTTCCCCTTGGCCTCCTTTTCCTTGCGCTCGCGGGCTTGCTTCTCGACGAGCCTCAAAAACGGGTCAGGGTCGAGCGAGGGAGCCCAGCGCTCCGGCGAGCGGCGGCCCAGCAACGCCGCCTTGAGCCGTTCGCGCCGCTGCGCCCAGGTCGCGCCGCCGCCGCGGGCGCGCAGCGCCGAGCGGGCAGCGACAGGGGCCGCGGCGGCGCTCGAGGACGCGGAGCGGGAAGCGACAGGGGCCGCGGCGGCGCTCGAGGACGCGGAGCGGGAAGCGACAGGGGCCGCGGCGGCGCTCGAGGACGCGGAGCGGGAAGCGACAGGGGCCGCGGCGGCGCTCGAGGACGCGGAGCGGGCGGTGGGGCGAGCGGACGAGAGAGCGGCCGGGGACGCGGCGCCGGAGGGGAGCGCGGCCGACCGCGGGGCCGCCATGGAGGCGGCGGGGAGGCTCGGCCCCTCGTCTCTCCTGCCCCCTGCCGGCGCGGCAAAGCGCGCGGGCGGGATGGCGGAGAAGAGCGACGTCTTCTCCACGCTCGGAGACGGGTCGAACGCCGCGTTGTGCGTCGCCGTCGCCCGAGCCCGCGCGCCGCCCTCGGCCGTCCGCGACGGGGCGGGCGCGGCCGCCGGCCGCCGCCGAGGCGGGACCAGGACGCCCAGCGGGACCTCCACGCCCGCGGGCCGGCGCCTTCCGCGCCCCGGCCTTGCGTTCCCTCCGTCCCGAGCGCCCTTGCGGCGCCACAGCGAAAACCCGCCGAGTCCGGGGGCGGAGAGACCCCGAAACGAGGGCAGGGCATAGCCGAAGGACGACCCCGCAGAGCCCCCACCTGCGCCCGACGAGACGCTCGCGGCCGCGGACGGGGCGCCGCGAGCGCTCGGCCCGCTCGCGGCCGCGGACGAGGCGCCGCGAGCGCTCGGCCCGCTCTCGCCCCCGCTCTCGGCTTCGACGCGCGCCTCGCGAGAGTAGAGCGTGGCGGCGCCCAGGGCGACGCCGCGCCGCTTGGCGACGCCCGCCTGGGGTTTCGCGCCGGCGCCATCACCACGGCGTGCAGGCGGGCCGAAGATGGTGGCGGGTGGCAGCGCGCCGAGGGAGGAGAAAAGGCTCGTCGGCGAGCGATCCGGGAAGAAGCGGGAAGACGACTCGGGAGCGGAAGAGGCGCCGGAGGAGGAAGCAGGAGGTGGGGCGCGAGCCGAGCTCCCCGCAGCCGCCCCCGAGGCGCCCTCGGCCTGGCCCCGCGCCTGCCCTCCTCCGACCCAGACGGTGGCGACGGACGCCGAGGCCGGGATCGGAACGACGGTCGGGAGCGGGAGCGGACGCGCGTCGCGCGCGGGAGGAGCGGAGGGAGGCTCCGCCTCCTGCGGCGCCCTCTGCACGCTCGGGGAGACGGGAAAGCGCGCCTGCGGCGGTGCCGGGGAGGGCGGGGCGGCGCCGGTCGCGTGCCGCTGCGTCTCAGCAGCGTTCTCAGCGACGGTCCGCGCTCCGCTGCCCCCCCGTGCCGATCCATCGAGCCTTCCGGCGGCGGCTGGCCGCGGCGCCTGCATGCTGGCAGCGGGCACGGCCCTCTCTTCCCCGGCCTGGCGCTCCAGCGGCCGCTCCTTGGGCGTCGCGAAGAGCGTCGCGGGCGGAAGCGCGTCGCCCTTGCCGCGCATGCGCGCGATCCAGCGCGGCGAAGGCATGCCCGGCCCGCGCCAGCCGGCCCACCCGCGCCGCGAGGCGCCCGACCCCGTCGGCGAGCGGGGCGGCGAGGTCGAAGGGGCGGGGGAGGGCGAGCGGGAGCCCGAGGGCGACGCGCGGCGCGACCCGCGCAGCGAGGCGGAAATGGAGGCGCCCAGCGACGCGATCGCGGAAGCGCGACGCGGCGACGTCGACCGCGACGGGGACTGCGACGGCGACCGCGAGCCGGGGCCCGTCAGGACGCCCGGCCGGGCCTCGGCGCCGCCTTCGGTGGCGACCGCCCCGGGGCCGACGCGCCCTCGCCCGCGCGGCTCCCGCCCGCGCTCCTGCTCGCGCAGCTCCCTGTCGGCACGGCGCCTGGCGAGGTCCCGCTCCTCGCGAGCGCGGGCTTCGCGCCGCCGTTCGAGCTCGCGCAGCTTGGACAGCGACCGCGCCATCGGAGACGCCGACGAGGCGTCGGCAAAGGCGGCGCCGGACCCGTCGCGCGCACCCGCGCCTCCACCGAGCGCCGGGTCGCTGGCGGACCGCTCCAGGGCCACCTCGTCCGGCGCGGCCAAAGCACTCGCGCCGGCGGACGCCGTGCGCGCGACGGGCGTCGGCTGCCGCCCGCCGGCGCCGGCGCCCGACTCGCGGCGGGACGGCGAGGCCGACGCCGAGCGTGGGCGGCGCGTGGGCGAGGGCGGCTCGGCGCCTGGGCCCTCCTCGGCGTCGCGCCGTCGCCACGTCGACAGCACGGCCGGAAAGGGCTCCTCTTCGAACAGAGGCGATGCCACGACGCGCAGCACGGACGCGTCCGGCGTCGACGCCGAGCGTGCGGGCAGCGACGCGCGCTCGCCCGGCGAGGCGCCGCCGGACGAGCCGCTCGGCCCGCCCCCGCGCCCGAACCGCGGCATCGAAAAGCCGGGCATCGAGGGCATCGAGGGCATCGAGGGCATGTGCGGCATGTGCGGCAGGGAAGGCAAAGACGGCATGCCGACGTGGCGCGGCGAGGCACCGCGCGTCGAGCTGGCCCGGCTCGGGCCCGGCTCGGCCGCGGCTTTCCCCGCCGCGGGCGCCGGGCCCGCGGCGCGGGCGCCCGCGTCGCGCCGCGCCTCGTCGCTCGCGGCGGCCGCCTCCTCCGGCCGCTGGGGCGGCGTGATCGCGGCGCCGGAGAGCGTCGATGCGCCCAGAAAGGCGCTCGGGCGCGTGATGGAGAGCATGGCAGCCGTCGCGGGCGAGGACGACCAGGGCGCCGAGGCCTTGGCCGAGCCCGCGGGCGACGCGGGCGGCGCGGCCGCCTCCCTGCCCGAGCGCGCCGAGCCGCCTGCGTCCGGCACGCTCGTCCGGCCGACGAGCCCCCAGAAGAGCGAGCGGCGAGCGGACCGCGGGGGGGGCTGGGAAGACGACGGCGACGGGAGCGCCGCGCCCGCGCCGCCCGCCGCCAGCACCTCGGCCGAGCTCGCCGAGGACAGCGGCGGGCGGCCGGCGGCGGGGGCGAGCGCAGCGTGCGCGCCCGGGTGAGCGGCGTGCCGCGCGGCGCCCGAGGCGGCGGTGGTCCCGGCGGTGGAGGCGTAGGAGGCGTAGGACGCGTCCGAGACGTTCGAGTCGGACCGCGGCAGGCGCGCGCGCCCCGCGGGCACGTGCGCCCACGAGCGCTCCGAAAAGGTCGGCGACGAGGGCGCCTCGGAGCGGCTCTCGGTCGGCGAGATCGTCTCGCCCCGCGGAAGCACCGCCGCCCCCGCGAACGGCGTCTCCGGCAGCGGCGCGTGGAGGTGCGACGAGACTGGCGACGGGACGGGCGCCGGGACGGGCTCGCCGGCGCCCTGCCAGGCCCGGGGCGGCGCGTAGAGCACCGCGGCCGGGAACGCGTTGCGCTCCCGCTCGCGGCGCTTGCGGTCGCGCTTCTCGTCGCGCAGAGACGACGCGGATGCCGAGGGCGAGGGCGAGGGCGAGGGCGAGTCGGAGGGGCGCCGCCGCGCAAAGCCGCGGCGCTCGGCGATCGCGAGCACCTCGGCGGCCGGGTCGGCCGCCGACCCCGCGGGCGCGTCCTCGAACAGAGGCGAGGCGTACGTCAGGTGCGGAAGGCTCGGCGAGTCGGTCACCGCGAGCGGAGGAGGGCGGTGGCGGCGCAACGCGGGAGAGGAGGAGGAGAGAGCCGGGGCCGCGGCGCTCGAAAAGGGCGAGCGGAGCGCCCGGCGGTGCGAGGGCGAGGCGGGGGAGGAGGAGGCGGACGTCGAGGGCGAGCCGGGAGCGCGGACGGGGGCGCCGGAAGACCCCTCGTCCTCCGGTCCCGCGCGCCTGCCGGCGTGCGTCCCGGATCCGCGCGCGCGCTCGCGCCCGCGCGCATCCCCGCGACCGGCGGTCGCGCTCGCCTGGCTCGTCATGCTGTCGCGAGACGCGGTCGCGGTCGCGGCCGCGGACCGCGCCGCGGGCGCGGCGGCGCCCGCGGCGGAAGAGGCGCCGGCCCCCTCGCTCGACTCCTCCCGGCGGCCGGCAGGGGGCGCGGCGCCCTGCGGTTCGCCTCGCTTTGCGGCGCCGATCTCCCTGAGGCTCGTCTCCGAGGCGAGGTAGCCCACGAACGGATTGCCCTCGATCGGGAGGCCGACCGCAAAGTAGCCCTGCAGCGAGCCGCGCGAGGGCGAGCGCGGCGGGGAGGGGGCGCCGGCCCCGGGGCCCCGGGCGGGGGACCGCCCGCCCGCCGCGGCCGCGGCCGCGGCGCGGCGCGGCCCGGCGGAGGCGTCCGGGAGCGAGGCGACGGCGCGGGGCGGGGGCGGACGCGGCGGCGAGGAACGCGCGAGCGAGGCCAGCGACCGCGATGCCGCGGGGAGGTGGTGGAGAGCGTCCACGTGGTCGTGGGTGCGTCGCGACCCTGTCTCCGCGCGGTCGGGCGGGGGCGAGGTCGCGGACGCGGACGCGGACGCGGACGCGGCCGAGGCGCGCGCGAGGTGCGGGGGGTGCGAGGCCGAGGAGGCCGAGCGGGAGGTCGGGGAGCGGGTGGCCAGACGGGAGGGGAGGTGGGGCAGGGGATGGGCGCGCGGAGGCGCGGGGCCGTAGGTGCCGTAGGCAGAGGAGGAGGCGGAAGAGGCCGCCTCGCCGTGCTCTGCCGGCGCGTCCTCTTCCGTGACGCCTCCAGAGGAGCGGTGCGAGATCAGCGCGGCGAGGCCGAGCGAGGACGAGTGCGAAGCCACGCTCCGGCCGCTCAGGGGCGGGGGCGCGGGGCCGTAGGTGCCGTAGGCAGAGGAGGAGGCGGAAGAGGCCGCCTCGCCGTGCTCTGCCGGCGCGTCCTCTTCCGTGACGCCTCCAGAGGAGCGGTGCGAGATCAGCGCGGCGAGGCCGA
>PGFX01003996.1:0-10512 GCA_003612995.1 Prototheca bovis | reverse complement strand
CGCCGACGCGAGCGCCGCCTGGCCGCCTCTCTGCCTTTCCGCCGCGTCTCCGCGTTCCGCGTTCCGCGCCCGGCCAGGGCCGCGCACCATCACCCATGCGGTGAGCTCACCCCGGAACGTGACCACGCCAGGAGGGGGGAGAGGGGTGGAGTGGGAGGGGAGAGGCGGGGACGGCGAAAGGGGGGGGGTGTCGCACTCGCGGGGTCTTGCGCTGCATCCGCACGCAAGAGCGGCGCGCGCGGGCATCTTCCTTGCGCGCCGCCCTTGCGTGGCGTGGCCGTCCGTCGCCTGGCTCTCGCCCTCCCCGGCTCTGCGACCCGCTGCCTCTTCCCTTTTCCTTGCGTAGGTTGGCATTTCTTCGGTGTGGTACGAGGGCAACCCGTGCAACATGCACCTGAACGACCTTGCGGCGGAGGTCAAGGCCGGCGTGGAGGAGGCGGGCATGGTCGGGTACCGCTTCAACACGATCGGCGTGTCGGACGGCATCTCGATGGGCACGGACGGCATGAGCTACTCGCTGCAGAGCCGGGAGATCATCGCGGACTCTGTGGAGACGGTCATGCGCGCGCAGTGGTACGACGGCAACGTCTCCCTCCCGGGCTGCGACAAGAACATGCCCGGCACGGTCATCGGCATGTGCCGCGTCAACCGCCCGGCGCTGGTCGTCTACGGCGGAACCATCAAGCCGGGCGAGTCGCACCTGCACCCCGGCGAGCCGCTGGACGTGGTCAGCGCCTTCCAGTCGTTCGGGGCCTGGGCCGCCGGCAAGATCTCCGAGGAGGAGCGCAGGGACGTCGTGCGCCACTCGTGCCCGGGCGCCGGAGCCTGCGGAGGCATGTACACGGCCAACACCATGGCCTCGGCCATCGAGGCCCTCGGCCTCTCGCTGCCCTACTCGTCCTCGACGCCCGCCGAGGACCCCCTCAAGAAGCTCGAGGCGCGCGTCGCGGGACGCTACCTCCGCAACCTCCTCGAAAAGGACATCAAGCCCCTCGACATCCTCACCAGACAGTCGTTCCACAACGCCATGGTCCTCACCATCATCATGGGCGGATCCACCAACGCCGTCCTCCACCTCATCGCCATGGCCGCGGCCGCAGGCATCAAGATCACCCTCGACGACTTCCAAAAGGTCTCGGACGAAACGCCCTTCTTGGCAGACCTCAAGCCCTCGGGCAAGTACGTCATGGAAGACGTTCACAAGGTGCGCGGGAAACGGGACGGAAAAGAAAGAAAGGGAGGGGGAAAGGGAGGGGGGGAGACGGCAAGGCCGTGCTCGGCGCTCGGGCGTGGGGGGCGCCCAATGCGCCACGCTTGGCGCTCGGCGCTTGGTGCTCGGCGCTGCACTCCTCGCCCCCCCCCCTCCCGTATCTTCGTTGTTCTTGCTCCCCTGCCCGGCGCGTGTGCGTGGCGGACTCTGTGCGTGTCCGCCGCGCCCCGAATTGGGGAGCTCAGCGATCCCGGCGGATAAGCGGACGTCGGGGCACCACGCCCCGGCGCCCTTTGCAACCAGCCGAACATGCCGTTTCCTCGCGCTCTCTCATCATGGGTTTTCCCGCCCATCTACACCTCCCGCGTGCAACTTGGGTTTTCCCACCCATCTGCACCCGCGATGCTTTCGCCCTTTCCTCTTGCTCTCCCCACCCATGGTTCGCTCGCCCACCCCTTCGCCCCTTCCTTTTCCTCCCCCCTAGATCGGTGGCACTCCCGCTGTGCTCAAGTACCTTCTCGAGCACGGGTTGATCGACGGCGACCAGATGACGGTGACCGGCAAGACGCTTGGCGAGAACCTGGCGTCGTGCCCGGGGCTCAAGGAGGGCCAGCGCGTGCTGCACCCCCTCTCCGACCCCATCAAGCCGGACGGGCACCTGCAGATCCTGTACGGCAACCTGGCGCCTGGCGGCTCGGTGGGCAAGATCACCGGCAAGGAAGGCCTGCACTTTGAGGGCCCGGCGCTCGTGTTCGACCAGGAGGAAGCCATGATCGAGGCCCTCGAGAAGGACCCCGAGTCGTTCCGCAACAAGGTCATCGTCATCCGCTACGAGGGCCCCAAGGGCGGCCCCGGCATGCCCGAGATGCTCGGACCCACCTCGGCCATCATGGGCGCGGGCCTCGGCAAGTGCGTCGCGCTCATCACCGACGGACGCTTCTCGGGCGGTTCCCACGGATTCGTCATCGGACACGTCGTCCCGGAAGCCGCCGTCGGAGGACCCATCGGCCTCGTCGAGGACGGCGACGTCATCCGCATCGACGCAGAGTCGCGCGTCATGGAGGTCGTCGGACTCACCCACGAAGACTGGGCCAAGAGACGCGCAGCCTGGAAGCCCCGCAAGCCCGACATCACCTGGGGAACCCTCCTCAAGTACAGGCGCCTCGTCGCCTCGGCCTCGGAGGGATGCGTCACCGATCGCTACGACGCCGACGCGGAGGAAAAAGAACTCCTCGCCGAGTGCCACAAGGTCCACGCCGCGCTCGACAAGGCCGAAATCCAAGCCGACAAGGAGCACAACAAGGTGCCCCAGGCGTAAACGCAAACCGGACCGCAAAAGCAACGAGGAAGAGGCCGCAGAAGGAAGACGCGCAAGCCCTAGGCGAGGGCAAGGCGCAACGGCCGCCGCCCGACCGTTGCCGCCTCGCGCAGCCGCCTCGCGTCGCCGCCCAGACCCGCGCCGGTCGTCCGCTAGAGGGAGAGAGGTGGCGCGGTTTTGTTTCTTCTCCGCCCAACCAGACGGCCCGTGCCCTCTCCGCTCCCCCGCCCTCCTCGCTCCCTCGGCTCCCTTTCTCCATTTCCTGTACGCTTCTTCGGCGCTGCGTGCACCTCTCGGCCCTCCCTTCGACCTCTCTCGCCCCGCTCCCGCCACCTCTGCCCCGCCCCCCTTCCGCCGAGCTTCCTTCAGTCGCGGGGGCCGCCCGGGCCGCGCGCGGCGTCCGTCGTCCCCCGCAGACCTCGACCCCATCGCTCACTTTGGCAGGGGAAGCGAGAGAAGCGCAAACAGAACCAGCGGGACGGGCAGGAGAAAGTTCGCCACGAAAAACCAGGCGGACATGGTCGCTAGCGCGCGCTAAAGCGCCGGTGGAACGCTCGCGGCCGGCGAAAGGGGAGGGGCGGGGGGAGAGATCCCGGTCGATCGATGCGAATCGAGACGACCAAGACAAGACGCGAAACGGAGAGCCGAGTGGAGAGCCCGTCGAGCGGAGCTCCGCGGAGACCCACCGCCACGCCCCTCGTCTCCCCCGCCTCTCGCGTGTTCTGGCGGGAAGGCGCCGAGCGCGTTTCGGCACGCGTGGAAGCAGAGAGGGCGGAGCCCCGGGGGAAAACCGGGTGGGGGCCCGGAGGAGGGGGGTCACCGGATCCCGACGCCGATCCACGGACGGTCGTAATGGGGCCACTGCGCCGACCGGAAGGAGCGACGGACGGGGACCGCCAGGACGCGAGCGGGGCAGAGGTCACACGGAGGACCAGAGCGTCGCCGTGGGGTCTCGTCGTTTCGGTGGCCGCGCGCGGGACGGCGGCGGGTCAGGACGACGCGATCGCGGCGCCGACAGAGGTTGCTCCAGTCCCGCGCGTTCGCGTTCCCGTCCAAGCCTGGGGACGGGCGGCCCTCGCCGCCGCCGCCGCCGCTGCCGCTCGCCGTGGCCGAAGGGGGGGGGGGAGTGGGAGGACGAGGCTGCCAGCGTCGGTGCGCGTCGCCCTCCACCGCGATCTGAGCGAGGGCGAGCTGCCGAGCGGCCGTCGTCGTCGTTCGAGCCCCGCTCGCTCGCCTCCTCCGCCCCCTCCCTCTCCCGCTCGCCGCCGTCCGCACCCTTCGTGCGCTCCCGAGCCCGGGACGCCCGTTTCGGCCGTTCGCCGGGGATCGACCGCCCGTCGGTGCGGCCCGTTCCCGCGCGCTCGCGGCCGCCTGGCGCCGCGCGCCGGGCCGGCGCTGTTCCCCCTCCGCGCGTGCGCATTTTTTCGGACGCTGGTGGGCGCTCCTCGCGGCGCCCGCGACACCCCGATCGCTACGCCCGCATCCCGCGCGCGCTCCTCGCGCTCGATTCGCGCCGCGCGTTGGGGACCGGCCGCGGCAAGGCGCCGCGCGAGCGCCACGCGCGCGCTGCCGTCGCGATCGCCCTCGTTTTCTTCGATCGGGAGGCGCTCTGCCGGATCGCGCGGCGCGACTCGGCGCGCGCCTCGGGGCTCGACCGCGCGGCCGTCTTTCCGCTCCGCGATTTGAACCGCGCCGCCCGACCCACCTTTTGCCGCGGATCTCGGGCCGAGACGCGGGCCGAGCCGAGGGGGGCGCCGAGCGCGGCCTTGATGCGCCGCGTCGCGGCCGCGCGGCGCACAGTTTGTCGCGCCGCCCCGCCGGCCTAGCTCGCTCCGACCGTCGCCATGTCGGAGACCGAGGCGCCCTCCGGCGCCCGCGGAGGCACAGACGCGGCGGCGGAAGCCGCGCAGGTGCGAGCAGGGGCGGGGACGGCAGAGGGACGGCGCGGCGGCGATTTTTCTGCGAGCGCGAGGCCCTGGAAACGCAAGTCGCGCGTCGTTTCGTTCGTCCATTCGCCCGCCCAGCGCAGCGCGCCGCGCCCTGTCACCTCGGCCCGCCTGCCCGACGAGCTGCTCTCCCCCTCACCGCCGTTTTCTCTCCGCTCGCTCCCCACCCTTTTTTCTTTCCGCGCTCCTCGCTCCGCTTCGTTGTCCTCCGCGGCTCACCGTTTTCCTCGTCCTCTCTTTGTTCGCAGCGTCGCACCGCCGCGCACCTGCAGGGCGAGCTCCGTTCGCTGCTGGCAGAGGTGCGGGCGTCTCGGCACCTGCTGCAGGACCCTTCGGGTGCGCACCTCCGGGCGATGCTGCGTCGCGCGAACGACCTGTCGTCGCAGGTGGACGCGCCGCGCGAGCAGGCGACGGACGCCGAGGTGTACGTATCCCTGGCGCACGCGGCGGCGCGGTATGCGCAGGGCCTGCGCGGCGACTCGCGGCGCGGGGCCGCGCAGCTGCTCGCCAAGATCCGACGCAGGTATGGCCTTCGCGGCCCGGCGGCGGCGGGCTCCCGCGCGGCCGGCGCGGGCTCGCGGCCTCCGGTCGCGCGCCTGCGCTGGGCCGCTCTGGGCGCCGAGCGCGCGCGCGGCGCGTCACGGCGGTGCCCGCGAGCGACGCACGCGCTCGACCTGCTGGGGGCGCGGCCGCCGCCCGCGCGGGCGGCGGCCGCGCGCCGTCGCCGCGACGCGGTGGCGGCCGCGGTGCGTCCGGAGAACGTGGACCCGGAGGAGCTGGCGCGGCAGGCGGCCGAGGACGGCGCGCGCGAGACGGACCAGCTGCTGCAGGTGGTGCACGCCGCCCTGGTCCGCGCGGGCGGCCGCGCGGGTGCGCTCGAGCTCTGCCTCGATCCACTCTCCTTTGAGGGCACGGTGGAAAACCTGTTCGCGCTCTCCTTTCTCGCCCGGGATGGCTACGTGTCCCTCGAGCGCGACGATGACCTCGGCATCGTCGTCGAGAGCCTCGTCGGTCGACGGGCAGCCGCGGCCGATGCCAAGGGAGCGGGAGCAAAGGCCAGGTCCCAGGTGGTCTTTGGCATCTCCAAAGACGACTGGAGGCTCTGGTGCGAACGCGTCAAGCCGGAAGACTGCCTCCTGCCGCACCGCGCGCACGCTCGCCGACAACGGGAGCAAGACGGGGAGGAGGAGGAGGATAAGGAGGAGGAAGAAGACGGGGCGGAGGAGGGAGCAGAGACCCCGCAGGAGATAGGCGAGGAAGCCGAGGGGGCTGAAGGGGCGGCAAGAGCCAGCGAGACCGCCTCCCCGTCGCCCAGCGTCCAGGGGAGCGCGGCGGACGCGTCGCGGACCGCGCTGGCTTCGCGAAAGTGTCGCTCCGGCGACGCCGCTGGCAGTGAGAAGTACGCGAGACGCAAAGGCGCCCCTGGTCGCGCAAAGGACGCGAGGCGCGAGGGTGCTGGCGGCCGTGGGGGTCCCACTGTCCGCATCGAGGCCGGCGGGGACGCAGCTTCCGTCGCTGGGCCGCCAGCGGAAGCCGGGTCCGGACCATCCGGTGCGGGCGACTCGGCGCCGAGGGAGGACAACGCCCGGGGCGATGTAGAGGACGTTTCCACATCCAAGGGAGCCAGACGGCGCCGCGCGCTGGCAGGCGGTGCGGAGCGGAACGGCGCTCCGGAGTCGCCGGTGACGTCGGGGGCCGCTCCAACCGCTTCCGCCGATGCGGCTCCGCGCCGCGCGAAGCGACCCCAGCCCGCCGAATCGGTTTCCTCGCGGGCCGCGCCGCCGTCTTCTCCTCCGGGCTCTCCACCCGTTGCCTCGTCGCCGCCTTTGGGCGCTCCCCGAGGCGAGAGGCTCCATCGTGCCACAGAGGCTTCCCCGCGCAACGGCCTCCCGGTCTGCGGCACGTCGAAGCAACGCCGGGAGGGGACTGCGGTCGACTTGGGGCCAGGGCCGGGGCCAGGCACGCTGGCCGCGGCGCGCGGGGCCTCCAAGAGGGGGGCGCGGCATCGCGAGGTGGACGACGAATCTCAGAGCGGGGGTGAGGCGGCGACCAGAAGCGAGAAGAGGAGGCGCAACGGCTCAGACGAGGTGGACCCATCGCTCGGGTCGCCCGAGCCGCGGATGAAGAAACACCGCGAGACGGAGCGCGGCGCGCGCTCGCCGGGCCGCCTCGAAAAGGGGCGGGGCCCAGAGCCGTCAAACCGCCGCGACCGAGAGCGGGGCGCAGAAAGGTCGAGCCGCCATGCCAACGGCGACGGGCGGGGTGACAAGGAGGCCCGGTCGTCGCGTTCCGACAGGCTCGGGGCGCCCGAGAACGGCGCAGGACGACGCGCAGCGCGCGTCAAGGTCGAGAGGGACGTCGTGGAGAGGTCTGGAGGCGATCGGGACCTGGAGGTCATCGCCATCGGCAGCGACGACGGAGGGGCCGTCATCGACCTCGTCAGCGACAGCGACTGAGACGCGCGCGTGCGCGGCACCAGACGTCCGCGAGGAACGGGCTGCACCTCTGGGAGTGGCGCGCTCCGCACGGACGTCGATGCCGTCTTGCCCTTCGCCCACAGAAGGTGTCGCCTCAAATGCGCGCAGATGGCGCGTTTGATCTTCCTTTTTCCCTTTCTTTCCGTTACCCTTCCTCCACACCCGCCGGTGCTTTCGTTTCCGCCTCCTCTTCCACCTCAAACCGCCACATGACCGACCCGTCCCAGCTCTGCTCTCCCGCATCGCGCTGCCACGTTTAAAGTCCGTCAGCTGCCGCGCGTGCCACGAGAGCGCCCGGCGGAGGAAGAGCGCGCCGAAAAACGGATGCGGGAGTCGCCGGCAAGTCTGTCGCGAGCCCGAGCGGAGAGCGGGGCGAGAGCGGCGGCGCGGGGCGCGAGCGCGGACGCGAGCGCGGACGCGCAAGCGGAGAAGCGTGGGGGGGAGAGGGCGGCAAAAGAGCAAACGTGCGCGGTTGGGGAGAGGCAGAGGGAGGGGAGAGATGCTTCGGGCGCGCCGAGGGGGAAAAACGGGCGCTGGGAACGGTGGCGGGAGAGGCAGGAAGGGGGAGGGGAGGAGAGGGGGTGGCGAAGAAACGGAGCGGCGGAAGGAAACGAGGAGCGGCAGAGGGAGGGGGGAGGAGAGCGCAAAACGGCGTGCAGAAGTCGAGGAGGGGGGGCAGGAGGAGCGAGGAGGCGGGCAAGTTGCTGGCGGCGGCAGGTGGCCCGCAGCGCGTCCGGCGCGGCACGGGAGCGCCGCGCTGCGGATGCAACGAAATCCACGGCGGCGGGGACGACCTCGGCGGGCGGCGGTGGGCACGCGAAGCGGCGCGGGCACCCGCACCTCGGGGCGCTCAGCGCCGTGGAGGCCGCGGGGCGGGGCGGACGCGGCGCGGGGGAGGCGCCGAAGCTGCGCAACGCCAGCGCACGGGAGAGGGGGGCGCCGAAGCTGTGCAACGCCAGCGCACGGGAGAGGGGGGCGCCAAGGCCGCGACGCGTCGGCGCACGGGCAAGACGCGCCGAGGTCGCGACGCGTCGGCGCACGGGCAAGACGCGCCGAGGTCGCGACGCGTCGGCGTGCGAGCGGGCCAGCAGCTTCCTTGCCGCCCTGTCCTGCGCGCCCATCCTCGGCGCCCTTGCTGCCTCGTGCGCCCGTCGTCGCTCCGCTCAAGCGTGGCGCCCCCCCCCGCCCACCTCCCGTCATCATTCCGCTCTGGCTCGGCCAGTTGCCGGCCGTCCCGGCACCCCGCGCGCCCTGTCGCGCGTTGGCGGCGGCCACGGCCGGCGGTCGCGCCGATCACGCCACCTTGAGGTTGGGCTTGGCGACCTCGGCGCGCTTGGGCAGAAAGGCCGAGAGCGCCGGGAAGAGCATGTAGCAGTTGAGCGCCGAGGTGGCGGTTCCGATGGCTCCGATGGTGCGGGTCGACCAGCCGGTAAAGCCCAGGAGCCCGGTGGCGAGCGCGGACTGGAGCGCGAGGTGCAGCACGAGCAGAGCGCGACGGTTGAGCTCGGCCTTGCTGGCGTCGAGGCGGTCGGCGTACTCGGCGGCCGTCTCGGTGGGCTTGCGCGAGGCAAAGGCGACGATGTCGTGCAGCTCGACGAGGAAGCCCGCAAAGGAGCCCAGCGCCCAGCCGTACATGGAGACCTTGCCGGCCGTCTCCGAGCTCGTTTTCTTCAGGCCCGCCTGCTTGGCCCAGACAAAGTGGTCGGCGCCAAAGTACACGGCCATGCAGATCGGGCGCAGCTTGTCCAGCAGGTCCAGCCACAGCGGGCGCTTGTGCGACAGGCGCGGGTTCTGGAACAGCGCGTTCAGCTGCTCCAGGGGACGCAGGATGCGGAACACCTTGCGCGCCGCCGCCAGGTTGCCCTGCAGGATCTTGGCCGTGCCGGGGTTGCCCGCGGACGCAAACATGGACGCGTACTGGATCGTCGCCAGCAGCTTGTCGCGGCCGTCCGTCTTCGCCAAAAAGGCCTGCGCAGCCTGCGCGCCGCTCGCTCGCTCGGACCGGACGGCTACACGGGGGACGCTCACGGAAAGAAAGCAGGAATGGCGGGAACGGTGGGAGGAAAGAGAGAAGCACACACGCGCCCAGGAGGTGGAGCGGAAAGGGCGGGGAGAGGGCAGAGAAGAGAGCGGCCCCCCCTGGGAAAGGGAGCGGCCCCCCGGGAAAGGAAGCGGCCCCCCGGGAAAGGAAGCGACCCCGCCCGGGAAAGGGAGCGACCCCGCCCGGGAAAGGGAGCGGCCCCCGCGAGAAGAGGGTGGTGCGCTCGGGGCGTTTCCGGCGGGTTTGCCGGCGTGGGTCCGGGGCGCGCCATCCGCTCCCGCGCCCTCGCCTCCCGCGTCGATCCGCCGCGGTCTCTGAGCGCCCGGCGCGGCCGGCCGCCGAGCGAGCCGGGCCGCGGGCCGCCGAGAGAGGGGGTGCGAGGAGCTTTGCACGGGGTCTCCTCTGGGCGTCTCGTGAGACGAGCCCGGGGTCAAGGGGCGTGCTGAAGAGCCGAACGGGAAGAAAGGAGGACTACGCGACCGGCGCCGGCCACGGAAGAAACGGGCAAACAAACGACAGAGCTCCGGGGGAAAGGGGGAAGGGCGAAAAGCGGCGGGGGCGGAGCGAAAAACGGCAGGGCGGGGCGTTCGAGGGAGAAAAGAGTAGAGGGAGCCGGGGAAAGCGGGGCGAAAGAGAGCAGAGGGCGCGGCGAGCTGCGAGCGGCAAGGGAGCGACGGAAGAGCGGGGGCGGAGCAAAACGCGCGCGGGAGGGAAGCAGGCGTGGCCACGAGACGGCAGCGGTCGTCGCTCAAAGGTATGCGGGGAGAGAAAGGGCGAACGCGACAGACACAGGGTGAGAGAGCGAAAGGAAAGAGGAAGAGAATTGAAGGGAGAGGAGAGGCGGCGGGCCGGGGGAGACGGAGGAGGAGAGAGCGCCCAGGGCGGGGCGAGAGGGGGGGGGGGGTGGAAATGAAAAAAAGAAACAACGAAAGCAGAGGCGAAGACGAACGAGCAGGGCGCGGCCCATCGTGGCTCGTCGTGAGGTCGAGGAAAGAGCGCGTGGGGGAGACCGAGGTGGAGGGATGGGGTGGAGGGCCGGGGTGGAGGGCTGGGGTGGAGGGCAGAGGCAAAGGACCGAGGGAAGAGCGCCGACGCAAAGGGTCGAGGAAACGACTCCGAGGCAAAGGGTCGAGGAAACGACTCCGAGGGGGACGATGAGGGCCTGGGTGGAGGCCCGAGGCCTCCGCCCCATCCATGGGCTCTGGGGAGGTGGGTGGAGGATTCACAAAGCGGCATCCCCCTCCGCTCCCCCCTTTTTTCCGCCTCAGTTGTGGGCGGCCTGGGGCCAGCCCTCGGGCCTGCTCCGGAGGGCGGGGGGGGAGAGGCGGACGGCCATGAGGGGCGCAAAGACGCCGTCCCCGCAGACGGCGTCGAGGTCGAGGTCCAAGCAGGCCGCCTCGGCCCCTCCCCCCGCTCCTCCCCCCGCCTGCGGCGAGGCCAGCGGGCCGAGCGCCTCGCCCCACCCCCCGTCGTCGCCCTCCCCGCCCCCCATGCCCATGCCCATGCCCATGCCCATGCCC
>PGFX01003995.1:0-10547 GCA_003612995.1 Prototheca bovis | reverse complement strand
CCGTGCAGAAACGCGACCCGCCTAGGAAGACTCTCGTAGCGCGACACGATGTAAGCGAGGTACGACGACGCTTCCATGCCGATATTCACGTGCAGCGAGCATGGAATGTCCGCGAACATCCCTGGAGGAAGCGGGCCGGCGCCCGCAGCTGTCGGTGATCATCCCGTCGAGTCGCACCAACGTGGGGTCGTCGGCACTCGCGAGCGACTGCCGCATTCTGGACGAGGACGTCTCGCCCTGGCACCCGGGACAGGACGACAGCGCCGAGGCGCGGTGGGGGCTCAAGAGCAGGAAGAACCAGTGGGTCACGGGGGGTCTTGGTGCCGGACTCAAGGCCTCCCAGGGCGCACCCAGGCGCGGCGCCGTCGTCGTCGCGCCGGCCCAGAGCCGAGGCGCCGCCGGCGCGCTGGGCACCTTGGCCGGCGTTCAGCCGCTGTCCAAGAGGTGTACCAGGGCAGCCGCGCCGACGCCCCGCGCGACCGCCGCCAGGCCGCTCGCCCTCGACTCTTGGCCGAGCGGCCAAGCCGAGCCTCCACCGCCACCGAGGCCCGCGGACGCGCCCCTGCGCCGCCGCGCGCAGGACCTCTCCGGCGGATGCCGCTCTCTGGCGGCCGGCCTCGGCGCCTGGCGCTACCAGAGCGGTCCGTCGGCCGCCTGGGACGGCCCGCGCGCATCCAAGAAGAGGGTGGGCGCCGCCGCCGAGGGCGCGGGTGATGCCGTCGCTGGGGCCGCTACCAAGGCCGCCGCCGTCGCGCAGCCGGTCGTCGCCGGTCGCCCGAACCGGACCGCTTCGGTCTCGCCGTTCGCGTCCAGCAGTCTCCTCGCCGCGGAAACGTCTCGCTCCTCCTCGGTCGCGGTCGCAGAGGCTCCCCCGGCGGCCGCCTCGCGCGCCCCGGAGGCGTCCGCGCGCGCCGCGGCCGCGGCCCCCTGCGTCGCGCTCCTAGAGTCGCCGGGCTCGCCGAGGTCCCGCGCGCGCGCGGCCATCGCCCGCGCGGCGGCCGCGCGCGTCGCCGCGTCCGAGATGGCCGCGGAGGCGGCCAGGGCGCGGGCACTGACGGCGATCGGGCGGCGCCGCCGCGCCGCCTCTGCGCCCACGGCGCTGACGGGCGCCGCAGCCTCGGGCCTGCACTCGCGGCCGTCCGCGACGCGCTCGACTCTGTCCGCCACGACGGAGGGACACGCGACGACCAAGGAACCCGCGAAGATCGCGCGCACCACCACCGCCCCCGCCCTCAGCCTCGCGCCGTCGGGCGGCAAGGACGCGGCGACGGCCAAGCCCGACTCAAGGTCGCGCGCCAAGTCCAAGCTCGGCCCGGTTGTCTCGGCGGCCGACCAGCCGCGCGCCGGGGATCCAGCCGACGCCACGCACTCGCCACCGGCCGCCCCGAGGCGCACCCCGACCCCACCTCTGGATGCCTTGCTGGCCCCTGTCTCTCCGCCAGCCGCCTCGCGCCCGCCCACGAGCCAGAGCCGCAGCGCGGAGTGGTCTGGCGACGAGACCGCGGGTGCAGACGACGCCGCGACGCCGCGCCTCGTCGCCGGGGCTCCTGGAGTCGCGGGCCACCACGCGGCTCCCCCCAGGGCCACCCCCGTCGCCGCCCCGCGGCCCTCGGACGCCGCACCGCAGAGGCGCGCGCCCCCTTCGCCGCGCGCGCGCGAGGCGCAGGGCTTTGCGGCTGCTCGCTTGGGATTTCCAGAGGGGGCGACGCTGCTGCGCACGCCGCCCTCGGCGGCGCCTCTCGAGCCGCGTTCCCCGGAGCCGTCGCCCGCCAGGTCTCTGAGCGGGAAACACGGGGCGTCGCTCGGACGCTGCGGCGCGGACGACGGCGGGGTCGCCAAGCCGGCGTTCCAGGCGTCTCCCGTTTCGCACTTTGCGGCCGCCGTTACCTCGGCCACGCCGTCCTCGCGCCTCGACTCGTCGGCCCTCCCCACGCCGACGCCGTTCTCGGCGCCCGGCCCCGAGGTCTCGTGCGCGCCACTCGCGCCCACGCACCAGCGCACCGCCTCGGCGCCGACGGCGCCCTCTGTCGCCCAGATGCCGTTGGGACCGCTGCGCTGCGCCACCGACCACGCCTGCCCCGCCGCACCGGCTCTCCCCGCGACCTCGGTCGCCGCGAGTCAGGGCTGCCCCCTGTCGATCTCCGTCGCGCACAGGGCGGGAGCCGGCGCCGGCGGACCGGCCCGCCCCAACCCCGCGACCGCGCCGGACCACGACGCGGCGGGCGTGCGCGGCCACGGGCATCCTACTGGGGCCGCGCCCGGCTCGGCGCCCGCCGCGCAGTGGGCCTCCCGCGCCACAGTCGCCCCGCTCTCTGCCGGGCGACCTCCTGCCGCCATCGCCCCGCTCGCCTCGGTGCACTGCCACGTGGCGGCTCCGCCGCCCGCCTCGGTGTACTCGCACGTTGCCTCAGCGCCGCTCGCCTCGGCGCACCACGGGACGCGCACCGCTCCACTGGCCGCGGCGGCTCCCGGGCCGATGCACCGCACGCCAGCACATCCCGCCAAGCCCGCGGGACCGCTCGCGGCAGCGCTGCCCGCCGCCTCGCGCGGGGAGTCGACCCAGGCGGACCGCAGCGAGGCCCCCGCGCGGTGGAGGCCTTCTTCGGTCCGGGCGTCTGTGGTGCGCAAGCTCAAAGCGGCGATGCACTAGCGCGTTCGCGCCCACTCCGCACCTTCGAACGACGCCGTATTTATCGTCCTCGGGGCGCAGACGTCGAGAGGGCATCCCGCGGCGTCCTCCGTACCGCTCGGCCCCCACCGGGCGTCTGGGACGCGAAAAGGCCGCTCGTGCCGACCTCGATCCTATCCGATCAGACCCGATTCGATCGCGCCGCGTCACGCCGCACTGGTGCGCGTTCCGGGACGCCACTCCCGACCGCTTGCCGCCGCGACGCGGAACGCCGCGACGTCCGGGCCTCACGCTCGCGTCCAGGTCGACCGTCCGCAAGCCGACGGCCCCGCGCGCTCCCCCGCCGCCTCCTTCGGGTGCTCATTTCCCCCACCCCCTCACCCTCCCCTGTGGCGCCGCCAAGCTGTGTCCCCAGGCTCGTGTCCCCCCCCTTTTTTTCCCGCACCTTCCCGTGTTCTTTCTCCTCTCGTCCGAATATTTGCCATCGCCATCGTCATCTGCGTCGCGACACTTGGCCGCTCGTTGAAAAACCCGAGCTCGACTCGCTCTTTCTTCATGCCAACGCCAACCGGGCTCCCATCTCGCCAGGGCTGCGCCACCGCAGCCCGCTGCGACGACCCCACCCCGCTCGTTCGGTGCCGCCTCTCCACGTCGTCCTCCTTTCCTCCACCTTCTCCCACTCATTTCTTTCTTGGTTCGGCGTCTCGTCGCGCCAACGCCTCCCGCACGCATCCAGCGCCCCGCGTCTCGCGTCCCACCGCATCCCGTTCTTTACTTCAGCGTCCAACCGACCGCCCTCTGACCGCTTCCGGTGACTCTACCTTTTTTACCCCGTCTTCTCTCCGTACGCTCTGCGATGCACTGGATTTTCCGCGCCGGCGAGCTCGCTCTCTCCGGCTCTCGCCCTGCGCTTCCCCTCCCTTCCCTCTACCACTTTCCGGGACTGGTTTCCTCTGCCTCTCTTCCACCCACTCTCCACACGTTCAACGAGCTGGAACCTTCCGCCCGCCTCGTCGTTCGCCTTCGTCCCTGCTTTTCCGCTCGCTTTGGCTCGGCCACTTCTACGTCGCTTCCGCAACGCGTCTCGCCTGCGTCATCCCGGACCATTCCTCTTTGCCTGCCACCTGCCGCACATCTCCGCGCTGCGCCTCTCGGCTTGCCATTGTCGACGTCCCGTTCCGCCCGTTCGTCTCGCGGCGCGTTTTCGATGCCTGCAGGTGCTCGCGGCGGAGCTGTGGACGCGTCGCCCTCCGCACGCGCGCCCTTTCGTTCAGATCCGTCTTGCGTCGTTCTGCTCTTTCGTTCAGATCCGTCGCCCCCTTCCTCTCTCCACCTCCCGCCCACGCCGCCGCTGTTGATGGAGAGTCTTCTCCCCGCGCGCACCGCGTGCGTGCCTGCGCAGCCCTCGCGCCGCGTCTTCGCCTTTGCCTTTGCCCCCCCCCCCCCCCCCCCCCCCCCCCCCTCACACTCGGCTCCCTCGGGTCAGCTTTTCCGATCCTCGGCCTCCTCCGTACTCTTCTGCGCCCGCTTCCTTTTTCTACGTTCCTGTCGCGCCGCCGTCGCGCTGTCTCGAGACGTTGCAATTGTGCTGTTCGTATCGAGCGAAACGAAGGGGGCGGGGAGCGGGGCGAAGGGGCAGCAGAAAGATTGAAAAGGAAGGACGTCACGCAGAGGGTGCCAGAGCCACGGCTCGCGCGCGGCGGTGGCCTCGAGACGGCCGCGGACGTGCACGGCGAGAAAGAGGTATTGAAAAGGGGAGAAAGAAAGGAAGAGAGAGAGAAGAGGGACAAAAAAAGGCAATTCAGACGGAGACATGTCCGTGAAGGGTTGCAAAGGAGAAACGGATGTGGAGGAGGCACACGAAGCAAGTGCGCGTGGGGAAGTGGTGTGGGGCAGGGACGAAGACGAGGCGCGAGGGAGGAGAGGCACAGCATGCACGAACAGCCAAGCTGGAAGCCGCACAGACGAGAGGGTGCGCGGACGGCGCCGTGAGTCCGCCAGCACCAGGCCGAGAGATGTCCTTGTGCCCCCAGCGCGGTGCCCCAGCATCCTTCGCACGGACTACAGGGACAGGCTCCTCGGCCTTCGCGCAGTGTCTGCTCGCTTCCTCCCGCAGAAGAGCAGACGGGTCGGTCGAACGCCGTCGGCACGATGCGAAGAAATAGGAGAGGGAAAGCAGCGGGTGCCGGCGCTCACCTCGACGCGTGCGCTCCCGCTGTGACGGTGCGGGTAGGGGCACCGTCTGCGACCCACTGCTTCTCGGGGTCGCCGGCAGCGGCGCCACGTTCGGCCGGGCGACTGCCGCACGTCGACGCGATCGCCGCGCCCGGACGGAGACGCGACCCGTCCCTGTGCGTGGGTGGCGGGCTGACGCCGATCGAGATCGAGCCGAGGGAGAGAGACGCGAGCGAGTCTGACGCGAGCGAGTCCGAGGTGAAGCTGGAGGCGGCAGGGGGCGTCGAGTGCAAGTGGGTCGGCAGCGAGGAGACCGAGGAGAGCGCGCTGAAGGCGAGCATGGAAACGCGCGAGGCCGCTGGCCCGGAGATGGTGCGCCTGGCGTCCGAAGCAGCAGAGTCCGGCGACGAGGGCTCGCTCGCCGACGCCGTTGGGCCGGAGACGACCGAGTGCACGCCAGAGGAGGACTGGTACGACGAGTTGCGCGAGACAGCGATCGACACCGAAGCGAGTGGCGACTGCGAAGCTGCAAGAGACGGGAACCAGTCGCGGAGCTGCGGGGCCGCGAGAGGCGGGGGCGCATCGCGGAGAAGCGAGGCGGCTCCCGTTTCGGAGATGGCTCCGCTGCTCCGGTCGAGGGCCTGGCCGGCCAAGACGGCATGCCGCGGCGCGCTGGAGCGCGTCGAGAGCGCCGAGAAGCCCGACCCCGCACGGGAGAGGTCTGACGAGGAGGTGCGGACGTGGGTCTCCGAGGCGGTGGCCGACCCGGGGCGGCCGACGGAGCTCAGCGAGCCAAGCAGCGCCAGTGACGAGCCGAGCGGAGAGTCCGAGGCGCCGTGCTCGCCGCCCGAGGCGGCACCGCCGGGAGCGTGGCGCTTGGAAGGCACCGCCCGGGAGGGCGCGGAGACCTTGCGACGCGCTGCCTTGACCATGCCGCGGGCGTCGTCGTCCGAGGCCTCGTGGTCGGCCTCGAGCGGCTCGTTGTCGACCTCGGAGCGCGCCGGCGAGCCGTCCGCGCGGCGCGAGGGTGTGCGGCGCACCGCGGCGCGCCGAGCGTTTCCCGACGCCACCGCGGTGAGGCCATCGGGAACGCTCGAGGCGAGCGTCGCGGCACCGGCCTCTGCGAGCGCGTCAGCGTCCCTAGGTGCGGTGCAGGTGCCGGGGACCGGAGACGAAGCCGTCGGCTCCCGGAAGAGGTCGGCAGACGGCTGCGCCGTCAGCTCGGCCCGCGACTTGGGACGCCACTCCGACGCGGCTGCAGAGGGTCGCGGCAGTGAGGCCTCGACCGACCGAGGCGCTGCGAGCCCTTGCGGCATCGAAAAGGGGCTGCCCCCGCTCAGGGCCCGTCGAAACCCCGCCGTCTGAGACGAGGACGAAGAGTCACGCGAAGCGACGGCGGCACGCGGAGATGCACCGCTCGATGCGTTCGGAGAGCGTGGGGACGCGGCGCGGGGCGACGACGCGTGCGGCGCGGAGAGGGCGCGGGGGACGCCGACCCGCGGGTGCGCGACCGGCAGGAGCGGGTCGTCGCCCCGATCCTCGTCCTGGTAGGCGGGCGTGTACGGCTCCGGGTTTGAGAAAATGCGCGCGACCCCGGTCGCCACCGTCGAGTGCTTGAGCCCCGCGAGGTGCGACAGCGGGCCGCCGATCTGGAGCAGCCGCGCGGCGTCGCGCGGGTAGGCGTCGAACGCCCCGGTGCCGGCCTCCTGATCCTGGTGCTCACCGCCGCCCCACGAGGTCTCGTCGCGGTCGATGTAGTCCCGCGAGCCGGACGACTGGCCGTCGCCCGAAGAGCCCGAGCCGCCAGACCCGCCGCTCGAGCCGCCGTGGCCTCCGCCTCCTCCGCCGCCACCCCCCCCGCCCCCGCCGCCGCAGCCTCCGCCGCCGGCGCCGCTACCGCCCGAGCCCCCGGAGCCGCCCGGGCCGCCATGGAACCCGCCTCCGCCTCCGCAGCCTCCGCAGCCGCCGCCGCCGCCGCCGCCGCCGCGATCGCGGTCGCGGTCGCGTTCCCTGTCGGGGTCGTTGCGATCGCCGCCACGGCCGCCTCCGGAGCGCATCGCGGCGCGCGCAAGGGCGATTTCGGCGACGCCGACGGCCTGTCCCGGCGAGACGGCCATCTGGACGGCCGAGGCGCTCCCACCGTCGCGCCTGGGCGCGGGGCCCCAGGGCTCGGCGCCCGGGTTTTCGCCGCGCCGGGGTGGCGGGGCAGAGCCGGGGGGAGCGATGAGGAGGGCGATCTGGAGCAAAAAGGGCGTGGCGAGCAGCGAGAGGGCCGTGACGCCCATGAGGAGCATGTAGACGTTCGCGGTGATGATGGAAGCGTCCCTCGCGATGGAGAGGAGCACGAAGCCAAACTCGCCGACCTGCGCGAGGCCGATGCCGACGGCGGCGGCGACGCGGGCCGAGTAGCCAAAGGCAAGCACGACGCCGCCCATCAGCGCGGCCTTGGCGCCGGCAACAAGCAGCAAGCTACCTCCGAGGAGCGGCAGGTGGTGCAACAGGAACTTTGGCGAGAGCGCGAGGCCGGTGGTGGAGACGAAGAGCGCGACGAAAAAGTGCGCGAGCGGCGCGAGGCGGGCGAGCAGCGCGTGCTTGGCGTCGATGCGCGAGAGCGCCACGCCGGCGAGAAATGCGCCCAGCTCGGCGCTGACACCAAGACGCTGCGTCGCCGAGGCGGCCACGAAGCAAGCGCCGACGCACAGCAGCTGGAACGTGGGCGGCGTCGCCCGCGTCGAGACGAGGCGCGCCAGCGGCGGGAAGACGGCGCGCGCCGACAGCACGGTCAGCAGCCCGAGCGCCGCGAGCGTCCCGAAGACGCGCACGAGCGCCGAGAGCGCACGCACGAGCTCGGAGGAGGACGACGGCGAGCCGACCGCGGCCGCGGCCACCTCGCCCGCCGCGTGCAGCGCGCGCAGCGCGGCCGACGAGGCGGGGCCGCCCAGCGCCGCGTCCGCCGCGAGGCCCGAGACGGGCGCGGCCACGTCTTCACCCGCAAAGCCGAACAGCGCGCGCCTGAGGGTGCGCGCGGTGGCCGCGGTGGCGTCCGCGGCGACGGCCCCGGCTTCCGTGGCGGCGGCCCCGGTGGCGGCCGCGGCAGCGGCCGCGGTGGCCGCGGCAGCGGCCGCCGCCGCGGCCGTCGCGGCGGCGGTGCTGGCGACGCTCGAGGCAACGAGCGGGATGGTGGCGAAGAGGACGCCGACGGCGCAGTCCTGGAGGACGAGCGTCCCGATGGTGATCTGGCCGAAGATGGAGGCAGTGGCCCGCCGTTCGCCGAGCACGCGGACGACGACGCTGGTGGAGGACATGGCGACGATGGCGCCGACCAGCGCGCCCGCAGCGGCGGCGCCCCCGATGACGGCGCTGCCCGCGGCACCGATGGCGGCGGCAAGGGCGATCTGCACGGCGCCGCCGAGCAGCGCGACGGCGCGCACGGCACGGAGGCGCGAGAGGTCAAACTCGAGGCCGAGCTCAAAGAGCAGGAGCTGCACCCCCACCTGCGCGAGACTCTGCACCTGGACGATCTCCTTGACGACCTTGAAGCCTCCCGGACCGACGAGCGAGCCGACCACAAAGTAGCCGTTGATGCTGGGCTGGCCCACGGCCTCCGAGGCGAGCCCAGCGGCGGCTGATCCAGCGACCAACGCGGTGAGGTCGCGCACCAGCTGCGGGTCGAGCGTGATGGCCATGGCGCCACCCTCCTCCGACGGCCGGCTCAGAACGTACTCGTTGTCCTTGCTGTCGATGATGCGGTCCACCTCGGGCTCGACCAGCGAACCCTCGTCCTCGTCGTCCTGGCCGCTCCCGGCCTGCGCGTCGCCGGCCTCGACGGCGTCCACCGCCGCAGCACCAGCCGCGCCGGCCGCGCCCGCGGCCCCCGCGGCGTCGGCGCTCGACGTCGCGCCAGCGTCTCCGGCCGCGACGCCAGCCGCGCCGGCGCCCTCGGCGACCGCGCCGGCGCCGGCGCCGGACGCCGCGCCCGCCGAGCCCGCGACGGTCGCGCCCTCGGCGGCGGTGGCCGAGCCGGCGTCCAAGCCGCCCGCGGCCCCCCGGTCGCCCTTGGCGGCGTCGGTGGCCGCGGCTCCGCCGGCCGCAGCGCCCTCGGCGCCCACCGAGCCGGCAGACTTGGCGGCCTCGGCCTCCACCGAGCCGGCAGACTTGGCGGCCTCGGCGCCGGCGGCCTTGGCTGCGACGGCGGCCTCGGCGCCAGACCCGCCGGCGGCACCCGCTCCCCCAAGGGAGCCGGCGGCGGCGGCGTCCGAGGCGCCCGCGAGCGCGCCCGTGCCCGCCGCGCCGGCGAGGTCGCCCTTTGCGACGGTGCCGGCGGCCGTGCCGTTCGTCCCCGCGGCCGCCGCCGCGGCGGCGGCCGCGGCAGCGGCGGCCGCGGCGGCTTCGCGCTGCTTGCGGTCCTTTTTGCCGGAGATGATGACGACCGTCTCCTGAACCGACTTGGCCGACTTGGCCGTCTCCTCGAACTGCTTCCCCTGCTCTGAGTGCGCTGCCTCTTCCTTTTTAAACTCCTGCTGCAGCTTGCCATCGAGAAACTGCGCGATCGTCTCGTGCGCGGCTTCGGTGCCGTTGCCGGTCGCGTTGGCGAGTGGCACGGGCGAGAGCGTCTGCGAGGCGCCCACGCTCGTCTCCGAGTCCTCGCTGTCGCCTCCGGCGCGGTCGGTGGCGTCGACCGGGTCGTCATCCAGGCCGCCGTCCTCGGCGTCCTCGGCGTGCGCCTTCTCGGACGCCTGCTTGGTGCTCTGGGCCGCGGCCGCGGCCTCGCCGTCGGCCGCGGCCCCCTCGGCGCCGCCGGCGGCGCCGCCAGCGGCGGCACCGCCGGCCGCTCCGGCGTCGTCCGACGACCCCTCCTGGGCCGCCGAGCGCGCTGGGATGCGGACGCCGCGACGCGCGGTCGCGGTTGCGGCGTCACCACGGACCCCCCCGGCGGCCCCGGTAGAGGCGCCGACCGCGGCGGGGTCGGCTTCCGCCGCACCCCACCCTTTGGCTCCGCGGTTGCCCGTGGCGATCGTGACCAAGGGGCGCGCGGCCGAGAGGCGCCGCGCCGATCCGATCGATGCGGCCGAAACTCGTTCCGCCTCGGCGGCTCCGGCTCCGATCGGCTCCGAGGACGCGAGGAGCGAAGTCCCAAGCGAGGGCAGTCCGGCCGCGACCGCGACGGCCGCGCGGGCACCGGGCGCGGCGGAAGCCGAGAGCAGCGCGCCGAGGAAGACGAGCAACGCGGCGGCCGCGTGGGGCCGGCGGGCCAGCCCGCGGCGGGCGCCGACGGCACGACGCATCGCGAAAGTGCTCGAGATTTTCACCCGCGCATCCGCACTCGAGGCGCCCTGCGCAGACCGTCTCGAGCTGCAGTCGCCGGAGTCGCGAGCGAGAGCACGGAGGGCGGGCGGGCGGGCCGGGAAAGAAGGCGGAAGGGGGAAGGAAAGGAGGGAGGGAGGGGGGAGGGTGCCAGGCGGAAGGGCCGGGAGGCGGGGCAACCGAACCGCGAACGTGCCTCGGCGCCGAGGAAACGGCTAGCGCCACGCCGACTCTGGCCCCCGCGGGAACGAACGAAGGATCGCTCTCGACGCGCTGGAGCAGGTCGCTCTCGGCCAACCGCGCAGAGCGGCTGTGCGTGCCGGGACGTCTCGGGGCGCGCAGCAGCGCGCGCTGCGGGCGGCGCAAAGGGCGACGGGCGAGGGCGGGACGGGAGGAGCCGGGGGAGAGGTAGAAAAGTGGGGCGGCAACTGTGGGAGGA
>PGFX01003994.1:0-10567 GCA_003612995.1 Prototheca bovis | reverse complement strand
GGGGGGGGGGGGGGGGGGGGGGGGGGGGGGGGGGGGGGGGGGGGGGGGGGGGGGGGGGCGAAAGGGAGCGGGAGAGGGAGAGGCGAAGGCCGGCGGCCTGCGGGGGCGGCACGGGAGGACGTGGGTCGGGCGCCCGCATGCGCGCGCGCCCCGGAGGCGCGCGGCGCGTCCCCGTTCCTCTCGGCGGCCCGCGTCCGCGCATGCGCCCGCCGCCGGTGCGATCGCTCACATTCGCGCAGCATTCCCCTGCGCGTTCGATCTCGCCATGCGCGCGTCGCTGTCGGGCTGCGCCGCCTCGGCGGCCGCTCCGGCGGCGCCCGCTGGGCCGCGGCCCCTGGGCGCCGGAACGCCCCGCGTCGGCGCCTCGGCGCGCGTCCCGTTCTGCGCGGGCCGCCTCGCTCGGTGCGCGCGCGCGCGCCTCGCCTCTTTCCACCGCGCTCACAACGCCTTTCGACGGGCCGCGCCGGTCTCGATCCCCGCCGCGAAGCGTGGGGGAGGCGGAGGGGGAGGGGCGGGCGAGAGGAGTGGGCCGGGACCGCCGAAGCGAAGAGGCGAAGGCGCAGGGGGCGCCGGGAAGCGGGGAAGCGGGGACGCGGATGGCGGAGGGAGGGTGGCGGGGGCGACGACTGGGGCGGCGCACTTTTGGGATTTGGCCGACGCCTCCGATTCCTTGACGCTTCTCCGCCCCTCTTGCGCCCTTGTTTTCCTCCTTCCCACTATCTTCTCCGCCCCTCTTGCGCCCTTGTTTTCCTCCTCCCCACCCTCTTTTCTCCCTTCTTCCCTCGGTCTGCAGGCTTGGTTCCTTGTCCGGGCGTCCTTTGCGGCTCCCTCTCCTCGTGCGTTCCTCCTCGTCTTCGTCGCGCCTTCCGCGGGCGGTGCCCGTTTCGGGTTCTCCTCTGTCTGCTGCGTTTTCGTCTGGCGTTCCGTTTGCCTCGGACGTTCCTTCGCGCAAGACCAAGGTGGTGTGCACGATCGGTCCGAGCTCGTGCGACCGCGAGAGCCTCTTCCGGCTGGCGGACATGGGCATGGACGTGGTCCGCCTGAACATGTCGCACGGCGACCACGCCAGCCACCGCGCCGTCATCGACCTCGTCCGGGAGTACAACCTCGGCACGGCCGAAGCGGGCAGAGCGGAGGTCGACGGAGCAGAGGGGGACGCGACCGAGCAGACGAGAGGCGACGGGCGAGAGGCGCAGGGGGAGGAGGGAGAGACGTTCGCACTCGGGGCTGCGGGCGGCTCTGGATCTGCGCCTGCGTCTGCCTCCGCGCACGGGTCTTCCCCCTCCTCCTCCTCCTCCTCCTCCTCTTCTTCTTCGTCTCTTCCTCGCGGTCAGAAGACGCTTGCGGTCTTGCTGGACACCAAGGGTCCCGAGGTGCGGAGCGGGGACGTGGTTCGTCCGCTGACGCTTTCCCCCGGCGACCTGCTGACGCTGACGACGTCTCCCGGCGCGGACGGGACGGACAACCGCGTGGGCGTCAACTACGACGGGTTTCCGGACGACGTGGAGGTGGGCGACGAGCTGCTCGTGGACGGCGGGCTGCTCCGCGCCGAGGTGCTCAAGAAGAGCGCCGACAACGCCGACGTGACCGCGCGCGTGGTCGACGGCGGCGTGCTCACCAGCCGGCGGCACCTCAACGTGCGCGGCAAGAGCGCAAACCTGCCCGCCATCACCGCGCGCGACTGGAAGGACCTCGAGTTTGGACTCGCCGAGGGCGTCGACTTCATCGCGCTCTCGTTCGTGCGCGGACCCGAGCCCGTCGTCGCCCTCAAGCAGTGGCTGCGCGCCGCGGGCGCCACGGGCACCTCGGCCATCGGCGTGCTCGTCAAGATCGAGTCGGCGGACGCCGTGCGCCGCCTCGACGAGATCCTCGACGCCTCGGACGGAGCCATGGTCGCGAGGGGAGACCTCGGCGCGGAGCTCCCGGTCGAGGACGTGCCCTTCTGGCAGGCCCGCATCGTCGAGGGGTGCAGGCGACGAGGCAAACCGGTCATCGTCGCCACCAACATGGTCGAAAGCATGATCCAAAGCCCAGCGCCCACGCGCGCAGAGGTCTCGGACATCGCCGTCGCCGTCGACCAGGGCACGGACGCCGTCATGCTCTCGGGAGAGACGGCCCACGGACGATTCCCCTTCAAGAGCCTCGCCACCATGTGCCGCGTGGCACACAGAACCGAACTCGCGCAGCTCGCAGCCACGCACCAGGGAGGAGCCCCGTGGACGATCCAGGGAGGAACGACCGCCCAGGGATACCCCCTCGCACGCAACCCGCACGCCTCCCCCCACGCCTCCCCCTACCCTCCCCCCCACGCCTCCCCTTACGGCTCCCTGTCCCCGGCCCCGGGCCCCTTGTCGTCTGCGCTGTCGTCCTTTTCGGCGCCCACCGACCCGTCCGGGTTCCCGCTGCTGCTCTCCTCGGCCTTTGCGCCCACCACGGCGCCCGCCATCGCCCAGGGCCCGGGCAGCCCCGGCCGCAGCGGCGCGGCGGCGTCCGCCGGCTCGCCCTTTTCGCTGGCGACGCCCGACGCGGAGGAGGACGCGTTCGGGGGCGCGTTCGCGGACGCCTCGGCGCCGTACCCGTCCGAGGAGGACCCGCTGGCGTTCTCGAGCCTTCTTACCGGCGCGTCGTCGTCGCCGTCGTCGGCCGCGTCGCCGCGGCACCCGCGCGCGCGGCGGCCGAGCCGGCACCACCCCGAGCGGGAGCGGGGGCCGGCGCCGGGCCAGGGCTCGCTGACGGCGCCGAGTCCGGCGGCGATCCGGGACGCGGGTCTGAGCGAGATGTTCGCGTGCCACGCGGTGGCGATGGCGAACGCGCTGAAGACGTCGCTGGTGGTCTTCAGCCGCAAGGGCAACATGCCCGTCCTGCTGTCGCACTTCCGACCCGACTACCCCGTCTACTGCTTCACCGAGAACGAGGCCGTGCTGCGCCGCCTGGGCCTCTACCGCGGCCTCCACGCGCTGCACATGCGCTTCTCGGACAGAGCCTCCGTGACCATCGAGCGCGCCATCGAAGAGCTCCGCGCCCGCGGACTCGTGCGGGGGGGGCAGATCCTCGGCGTCGTCCAGGCCGGCAGGCAGCCCATCTGGCGGTCCAGCGCCACGCACGCCATCTCCATCCGAGCCGTGCCCATGGACGAAGACGAGGAGGAGTTTTCGTCCTCGGAGGAAGACGACGCGCAGCTCGGCGACGAACGCGAAGACGCCATCGTCGCGCCGCCGCCCCCGCCCCCAAGAGCGCGGAGGTGAGCAGGAGGGGGGAGAGGGGCACCGAACGGATTGCCACCGCGGGGAGAGGAGGAAAGCGGAGAGCGGAGAGCGGAGAGCGGGGGCAGGGGGGGGGGGGGGCGACGGGACGGGACGGGGAGCGAGAGACGGGACGGGGAGCGAGGGAACGAGGGAACGAGAGGAGAGAAGAAGGGGGGGGGAAAGCCGAGGACGGGACGAGAGCCGAGGACGGGCCGAGAAAGGGGATGAGAAGAGAGGGGGTTGCTGAACGCGGCCCCAGGCCTCCCGAGGGGGGGGGGGGGTGTTCGAGCTCTCTCAACCAAATCGCGCTGGAGCCACATTGGTGGCGCCACGAGCGGGAGCGAATGCATCCGAGCGCATCGAAGCCGGCACCCACGCCCTCCCCTGCCCTTCCCTCTCCCCCTTCTCCCGTTCGCACCCCGTTTCTTCCCCGACCAGGGATGCGGAACCGACTCGCCCCCTTCTCTCTCCCTCCTTTTCGGGCGAAACTCAAACGCGCCGAGCCGACGAACGCGGCTCGCCGACGCATGTGAACGTGGGGAGAAACGGCAGCGGAGGAGCGTGCGAGGCACGCGGCGAGAGGGGAAGGGTGGTGGGCGGAGACGAGAACGAGGGAGGGACGCATCGGGTCGAAGGAGGACCGGCTCAAGGGGGAGGGCGGCGGGGCTCCACACAGCGCGGCGGAGACCTGCGCGACGCGGCACAACGCGCGTTCGCGCGCGCAAAAGGCGGGGGCGGCGCGGCGATCCTCCGAGGTGGAGCCGAAGATACAAAAGTTACGCGGCCCAAGGGCCCGGTGCGAGGATCCGTGGCCTCCCCACCATCACCGCGAGGCTCCGCCGCTGGCGACGAGTGCTCCTCCACCGTCACCGCGAGGCTCCGCCGCTGGCGACGAGTGCTCCTCCACCGTCACCGCGAGGCTCCGCCGCTGGCGACGAGCACCTCCCTTTTCCACTCGAGCGGGACGTCGTCGTCCTCCCCCGCGTGCTCCGCGGCGCTCTCCCAGACGTCTCGAAACTCCCTGCCCTCGCGTGGGTCGAGCACATGGTCGACGATGCCGCGCTGCTGGGCCTCGTAGGCATCGAGGTACGTCTCCGCGACGCAGAGGTCCCGGACCTCCGCCTCCGACAGCGCGCAGTGCCCCGCCAGCAGGCGGTCCCCCGCCGCGCTCGCCCGCACCAGCTCGCCGCGCCATGCCTCCAGGTCGGCCGCGGGCGCACGACGCAGGCGCAGCTTGGGGCGCCGCAGCCCGATCGATGCCGAAGGCAGCGCCGAACGCCGGCCGGGCGTGCCCGCCGCCAGCAGCAGAGCGGCCTCGCCGTGCGCGCGCCCCACGGCACACGTCGCAACCGGGCACGACAGCGACCGCAGCGCGTCGTAGATGGCCAGGCCCTGCAGCTCGGCGCCCAGCGGAGCCCCGTCGTACGACGACCCGGGAGAGTCCAGGTACAGCTGGATCGGACGCGACGACGACTCGTGCTGCAACCACAACAGCTCCGCGACCAACAGCTCCACGATCGGAGCCGAGATGGGCACGTTCAGGTGCACCACCCGACGCTGCAGCAGCGTCGAGTACAGGTCCCGAGGCGCGAACCGAGCGGGCGGGACGAACCCGGAACGCGGAGCGCGGTGCCGCTGGAGGGGGGGGATGGACGGACGGGAGCCCGGAAGCATTCGTAGGACGCGAACGCGCCCGAAGCGGGGCGAAGCGCGACGGGGAGAAGCGAACGAAGAGAAAAAGGCCGCGCGGGGGAACGAGGACGCGGACGCGAGCAAGGCAGCCCCGCGGGAGCGGCCGCGCAGGGGCGGCGAACCCTCTGCCCCTTCCCCCCCCCCCCTGTCCCCCCGCCCCTCTGCGATCGCGCCCCGCGCCGTGCCCCTCTGCCGCCGCAAATTCCACCTCACGCGAGTCCACAACCACCGTCGCGTCGATCCGGCGTGCCCGTCGGACAGCGCGATCTCGCCGCCCGCGCACCTGGCGAGCGGCGCGGGACGAGGCGATCGAGGGAGGGTGCGCGAGGAGCCGGGCCGATCCGGGCCCCAGCGAGGCACGAGGCGCCGCACTGCGCGCCTCCATCGCGACGAAACCCCGCGAAGAAGACAAAGGCGACGACGCGGTCCGCCGATCGGATCTCTCCGCCGCACGCGGATCCCGCGGCGGGCGCGCTGGTCGCGCCGCGCGCGCGCGCGCGCGCCCCGAGGGTGGGTGGGAGGAGATCGACAGGGAACGCCGCGCCGCACGCCGCGCTGGGTTTCGTGCGCTGCCAAGCCGCGTGGGTCGCGCGTTCGACGCGCGTTCGCTTCGATTTGCACCAAAGGCGACGCGCGGATAGAGGCGTCCGTCTTTTTTTTTTTTGCTGCGCCCGTCCGAGCGCGGCGCCGACCG
This sequence comes from Prototheca bovis, assembly GCA_003612995.1. Taxonomy (NCBI): domain Eukaryota; kingdom Viridiplantae; phylum Chlorophyta; class Trebouxiophyceae; order Chlorellales; family Chlorellaceae; genus Prototheca; species Prototheca bovis. The sequence continues at coordinate 4,936 of PGFX01003994.1, read as the reverse complement.
CCTCTTCTCCCCGCGCCTCTCGGAGCGCGGCGTTCGCGCGGCCCGGGAAGGAGGGCGATGGCGGCCGCGTCGTCTCCCCCGACGACGGGCGCCGGGCGGCCCCTGGCGGCGTGGGCGCTGTCGTCGCCGGTGTTCGACGCGCACTGCCACTTTGAGGACGCCCGCATCTGGGCGAGCCGCGAGGCGTGGATCATGCAGGCGGTGGAGGCCGGCGTGACGGGCTTTGCGGTCAAGGGCACCTCGCCCGAGGACTGGGCGAGAGTCGACGAGGTGTGTTGCGAGTGGGACGGGAGGAGGGTCGCGAGGGGCGGCGGAGGCGATTTGGGTCGAGACGAGGCGTCGGCGCTCGTGTTCGTTCCCTCGTACGGCGTGCATCCGTGGTTTTTGGCGGACGTGGAGCGGCGTGTGGGCGAGGCGGGGGAAAAGGACGGTCGCGATAGGGAGAGGGAGGCCAGTGGGAGCGGCGCCGATGCGTCTTGGGGAGAGGGAACGGACGGGGAAGCCGGCGACCCTGCCGGCGCAGCGTCGGCGCCGTCTGGCCCGCCATCACCACGCGACCACCCCTTGCCCGCGCTGCTCTCCAGCCGCCTGCGCGACCGCTCTTGGCCCGCTCTGCTCGCCGGCCGCCTGCGCGACCGCTCTTGGCCCGCTCTGCTCGCCGGCCGCCTACGCGACCGCCCGGGCGCGCACGTGGGCGAGTGCGGCCTGGACCGGACGCCGCGGGCGTCGGGGTCGTCTCTCGAGACCCAGCTCGAAGCCATGCGCCTGCACTTGGGGCTCGCCGCGTCCCTGGACCGCACCGTCTCGCTGCACTGCGTGCGGTGCGCGGGGGCGCTGCTCGGGGCGCTGACCGCAGGCGAGTTTTCCGGCGGCTCGCCCCGCGTTATCCTGCACTCGTGGCAAGGCTCGGCCGAGGCCACGCGGGCCCTCGCCAGGCGGCCCAACACGTGGTTTTCCCTCGCGCCGCGCACGCTCCGGTCCGTCCCCGCCAAGGCCGCGCGCATGGTGCGCGCCGTGCCCCTCGACGCGCTCCTCCTCGAGAGCGACGCGCCGGACGGAACCGGCGAGGCGGGAGAGGCCTGGCGGGGGGAGATTGCCGGGTGGGCGGACGGGGGGGCAGGTCGCGGAGCGGAGGAGGAAGAGGAAGGATCGGGGGGGCGAACGGACGGCGAACAGGGGGCTTCGCACTCTCCCGAAGCACGCGACGGACGGCTCGGGCCGTTCCCGATCGCCGTCCCGGGCTGTCCCGCGGCGCTGCCGCTCTTCGCGCGTCTCCTGGCGGCCGTCCGGGGCGAGGACCCCGAGACGCTGACGCGCGCCACCTTTCGCAACGCCCTTCGGGCCTTCCGGATCGATGGGGGAGCCGGAGGGGCGTCGCCGTAGAGCGACGAGAGCGGGTCCGCTGCCGATGGCCGTTGTAAAATTCTCGCATCTCTTCTGGGCGGAATCGAGGCCGGCGCGGGCAGCCCGATCAGATCGGACCCAAGCGGAATCCAGCATACGCTGAAGGCTGCAAAGGCGCTTGAAAAATCCAGCACGCGCTCAGCGCCACGGGATGCGTCCCAGACGGCTGCGGGTACGTTTGCCCCGCCCACGTGCTATGCTCTCCTCCTCGCGTCGGGTCTGCATGGATGCGATTGCATGAGGGCTTTCTTTCGAGGCGTTGCCCGATGGGAGGTGGGAGGGGGACTGGGAGGGGACGAAAGGGGCACACCTGAGACCCGAGCCGAGGCGCTCGGAAACGGGAGAAGAAACGAACAGGGCGGGAGGAAAAGAAAGAAGGAGCGGCAAGGGTGGGGGAAACGAGAGCGGGGAACGGGCCCGGGCGCCAGAGTGCACGGTGCGGCGGAGCGGGGCGGGTGGCGGGGAGGGAGCGGGGGGCGCCCGTGCCGGCGGGAGCGGCCGGGCAAAGGGGGAGGGGAGTGGGAGAACCGGAAGCGCGCACCGACGTGGAGGCGCGGAGGAGAGCAGAGAGGTTGAGACGTGGCTGGAAAACGTGGCGGGATCCGCGGCGGCGGGGCGGGAGCCACGGAAACGGGTTGGCCGCGGAGAGAGGAGAAAGCGACGGGAGGACGAGAGAGAGAGACGGGGTGCGTGGGGCGTCGGCGAGCGGCGCGTGCGGAGCGGCGGGGAAACGGAGGAAAGGAGGAGGGCAAGGGAGAGAGAGAGAGGAGAGGAGATAAAGAACAGGAGGATGGGGTGGTGGCGGGGAGGAGAGGATTCGGAGGATTGGGCAGAGGCCCGGACGGGCCCGGGGGAATGCGGGGGACCCGGACGCTCAGCGGGGGAGCGAGCATGGCGAGGAAGAGCCGACGAGGCGCCGGAACGGAAGGGGCGCGCGGTTCGATGCGAAGGCTTCGGGAAGGGTGCGAGAACGGCGGGGGGAGCCGGGGGAGGGCGCGACGAAAAACGGAGCGCAGAAAGGGGGCGAATCAAACGACGACGCGGGCGGCTTGTCCGCCCGCGTCGGAACGAAAAAAAAAGGAAAGTGGAGCTGGGTTGGTGGGGCGGACACGCCAAAGGGAGCGGAGCGGTCGGAGCGAGGAGAAGGAGGGGGAACGAGGCGTCCCCGGGGAGCAGAGCCGGGAAGGTGGAGATGCCTCGGCGCGAGGCGACTCGGCTTTAGCCCTCTCGCCCTCCCGCCGAGACCCCTTCCAAAAGGGTGCCTCGGAAGGGCCAAAAGGCACAAAGGGTAGGTGGCCCGATCGGAGACCCCAAGGGGAAAGGAAAAGGGAAAGGGGGGGGGGGAAGGACGGAGAGAAGGACGAGAAAGCGGAGCCAAAAGAGCCGAGGCGAGCACGCGCTGCGGTCGCCGAATGGCTTTCGCGCGCTGCGATCGTTGCCGTCGCCGAGTCGCCCTTGCGTTGCCCCCCATGGGCGCCCACACGGCCGCCTGGTCGGCGGCCTGGGCGCCGGCGCTCCAGCCGCTTCGGCGGAAGTGCACAGGGGGTAGACCGAGGCGCAGGGGAGGGGGCGACCGGGGTCCAACGAGGCCCGACGACCCGCCGCGCTCCGGCCTCGTCCTGCGGCCTTCTCTCTCGCTCCTCTCGTCCTCCTGCGTCGGCGAGGAGAGCTCTCGATAAGATCCTCCTCCGCTCCGAGCGATCCTCGCCCCCCGACCTCGCGTCGAGCCTGTGCCCGTGCCCGTGCCCACCTTTGTGCCCGCTCCCACCCCCCACCGACCCCGTGCCGTCTGCGTTTTCCGCGCTCGCGAGGCCGCTCCTCGCGCTCCTCCTCCCGGCTCGTCCTGGCCGGGTGCGCCTCTTCGGCGTTTGTTGGTTTCTTCTCTTCCTTCTCACTGGGCGTCGGCCTCCCTCTCGGCGTCCCTGGCCTCCTGGTCGTCGGCGAGGAGCTCCGGGGCGGGCTGGAGCTGGGCGACGGCGCCGAGGCGTTCGGACGAGTACTTGCGGTAGACGGCGACGAGCGTTGCGGTCGGCGCCTTGCGCTGCAGGGCCGCGAGGTGCCTCGCGCACGCCTCGATGCGGGCGCGCGAGTGCCCCGAGTGGGCGACGAGGGCGTCCGGGGCCGCGTCTCGGCGTCCGAGCGTGGCGCGGGCGGCGTGGACCGCGGCGGCGGCGACGAGCGAGGCGGGGAAGCGCAGCGACTCGTAGTCCGGGAGGGAGAGCTCGACGAGGTAGTTGGCGAGCGCGACGGCCTCGCGGTCGTCGGCGTCGCCCGAGGCGCGGAGGCAGCGCGAGAGGAAGCAGTGGGGCGTGGGCACGGCGAGGTGGAAGCGCAGGGCGTTGAGCATGATCTTCTCCATCTGCAGGATCTGGTCGCGCGTGTATGCGCGGTCGGAGATGTAGACGAAATCGCGCACCTCGGGCGCCCAGATCTCCTCGTACTTGGCGGCCACCAGCATGGCCGTGACGCCCACGAGCTGCAGGTGGCGGCGCGTGACCTGCTTGACCGCCAGGAAGCGGTCGATCAGCGACAGCGTCAGGTGCAGCGTCTCGGGCATCAGCTTGAACTTGAGGTGCACGTCAACCAGCCAGTCCACCAGGATGGCGCGCATGCGCTCGTTCACGTCGCCCTGGCGGGCCATGTAGTCCGAGGGAGGCGCAAACCGAGACTCCACCCGACGCCAGTACGCCGAAATGTCCGCCGCGTACTCGGCGGCCGACAGAGGGTCCGACGACAGCGCAGAGTCAATGTCCGGAAGAGGAGGAAGACTCGACGCGGCCGCAGAGCCGGAGCGCTCGCACGAACCGTGCGCGTGCGCGTGCGCGCGCGCGTGCCCGTGGCGAGACGAGGAACGCGCCGAGGCGGCCGCGGCCGCCGAGGCGCCGGCGCGGGCCGCCGCCGAGCACGTCGCGGCCGCCGAGCGAGAGGCCAGCAGCTGCGTCATCGAGCGGCCGCGAGACGACGCGCCCGACGACGCGTGCCGGGGAGCGCCGGACGGGTGCGCCGCCGCAGGAACCGAGGGGATGCGGGACGCGGGCTGCGCCGCGGCAGCCGCGGGACGCTCCTCGGCAGAGGGCTCGCGCGAGTGCTCGCGCGCGTGCCGAGCGTGCGGGGCGTGGTCCCCGGACGCCTCCGACGCGGGCTGCGGGGGAAAGGGAAACAAGGCACGGAAGGGAAGACGCGCGGTGAGAGGCGCGCGGGGGGGGGCCGCGAGAGGGGAGCGACGAGGGCCACACAGGCGCCGCCGCCGGCGCCTCCCGAACCGTTGGGCTTTTGATTTTCGGCCGGAATCTGCAGCCGATTGCGCGCTGCTCGTCGTCGCTCCACCGCCGGCACCCCGCGCCACGATCTTGCTACTCGTCCCTCCCCTTCTCCCTCCTCCTCTCCCTTCTCCCTGCCCGCTCACGCGGTGGCGTCTCTTCCGTCTGCCAAGGCGGCGCTGGACGCGGACCTCGAGGGCATGATGGAGGAGAAGCTAATGGAGCTCGGCGTGTACGCGAACGCCGTCGAGGCCACCCTGAGGGCACACTGG
>PGFX01003993.1:0-10582 GCA_003612995.1 Prototheca bovis | reverse complement strand
GCGGGGGGGGGGGGGGGGGGGGGGGGGGGGGGGTGGGGGGGGGGGGGGGGGGGGGGGGGGGGGACAGCGAGACAAGGGGCGGGCTGCGGTACGACGGGGAAGGTGGCCGAGGGTGGAACGGGAGGGGAGTGGTCGGTGGGGGCGTTGGTCTCGGGGCACCGAGGAGGAGGTATTCCGCCCCGAACGCTCTTCTCTCTGCTCTTCTTTTCTCCTCCCCCTCTGCTTTCCCCCCTGCTCTTCTTTTCTCTCCCCCCCTCTGCTTTCCCCCCTGCTGTCTTTGTGTTGCCGACCCCTCTGCTCTCTTCCCTCTCTTTCTTCTTTCCTTGCGCAGGCGTTTTCCAAGTACGGCTGGCTGAACGACACGGTCGGCTTTGTGCTGCACACGTTCCTGTTGGTTCCGTACTACTCGTGGAAGGAGTCGCACCACCTGCACCACGCGAACACGGGTTCGATCGACCGCGACGAGGTCTTTGTGCCCGAGGTTCGGGCGAGCGAGAAGGAGCACCACGCGTCGGACGTGTTTGAGGAGCTTCCGGTGGTCAAGTTTCTGCGTCTGATCTTTGCGCTGCTGCTGGGCTGGCCGCTCTACCTGCTGATGAACGTCTCGTCGCACCCGCAGGACCGCTTCACGTCGCACTTCGACCCCTGGGCGCCCATCTTCAAGCAGGACCAGCGCCTCGAGGTGATGGCCAGCGACGCCGGCATCGTGGCCATGGTCTCGCTGCTGACCTACCTGACGCGTCTGCACGGCGCGCGCTGGTTTGTCTGCACCTACTTTGTGCCCTACCTCATCGTCAACAACTGGCTCGTCATGATCACCCTCCTGCAGCACACCCACCCCTCGCTGCCCCACTACAAGGGCGCCGAGTGGGACTGGCTCCGCGGAGCCCTCGCCACGGTCGACCGCTCGTTCGGCTTCCTCGACTACTTTTTCCACCACATCGCCGACACCCACGTCGCGCACCACCTCTTCTCCCAGATCCCCCACTACCACGCCGAAGAGGCCACCAGAGCCATCATCCCGGTCCTCAAGGGATACTACGCCAAAGACAACCGCAACGCCCTCCTCGCGTGCTTTGCAGACTACTCGGCCTGCAGGTTTGTCGTCCGCGGAAACGACATCAAGGGAGAAAGCTCCAAGGCCTTTTGGTACAGACCCTAGACCGACGCACGTCACATGCACGCGCAAACGACGTTACGCACGCACGCATGCACGCCACGTGCACATGCAAACAACGCACGCGCATCGCACCACGCATGCACGCATGCATGCGTGCACACGCAAACAGCGCACGCATGCACGCCGCCTGCACGTGCAAACGATGCACCTCCACCATCCACGTGCATGCACTCGCTCCCACATGTCCCCAGTCTCCTCCCTCCTTTCTCTCTCTCCCGTCACACTCACCCGTACATGCACTTGCCCTTGCCACCTCCTCCTGTCCCCCCATCCGCCACCATCCCTCCCCCGCCCTCATCGCCACCTCTTGTCACGATCTTCTCCCGCCCCATGCTTGCCCCCCCCCCCGTCGAATGTCCCTCGTCTCCCCTTTGTCCCGCGCTCTGCTCGTACCTCGCACATATGCTGCGATTCCTCCCCGTTTTCTCCCCTCCCCTCCCGAGCTCCGCGCTCCGCATGCTCTTCCGCCGCGACCCCTGCCTCCTCTCTCGCGCCCGCGATGCCAGCAGGAAGCGAACCGGGCGGCCCGTCCCCGTGCGTCGCGCCCCTGCCTTCCTCGACCCCCTCCCAGCTCATCGTCCTGACCTCTCCTCGTCCCCGCCCTCGCCGGACCACGCACCGCCCTGCCTCCTTATCCGCGCGCCTCCCCACGCCTCGTCTCCGCTCTGCCGGAGCTGCTCTTGTCATCTCCGCGCCCATCGTGCGGCACGCCTGATGCGCCGAGCGCCGCGCTCGCCTCCCCCTCCCGACCGCTGCGGCCCAAACCGCGCCGCGGAAGGGGCAGGCCCGCCGCCCTCGGCTCCCCTTCCCCTCCTTTTTGTTCTTTTTTTTTTCCGGCCCCCACGCAGAAGTGGGGCGCTGCGGTGCGCCGCGTCGCGCCACGCGCCTGATACTCAACGCATGACGAGACGCCGAGAAGAGCGAGGGTGGGACGAGGAGGAAAGAGCGACGCGTCGCGGGAGGGGAGGGACGATCTTCTCCAGCGACCGCGCCGCAGACGCCGTGCGTCTCCTCCCCCTTCTCCGCCCTCCGCACGCCCGCGCCCCGCGGCGCCCCCTCCCCCCGCGCCCCGCGGCGCCCCCTCCCCCCGCGCCCCGCGGCGCCCCCCCGCCCGCGCCCCGCGGCGCCCCCTCCCCCCGCGCCCCGCGGCGCCCCCCCGCGGCGCCTTCCCGTGCTTCCCCGCGCCCGGTCCGCGCCCGCGCGCGCGCGGGCGCGGACGCGACGGCCGCGCTCGAGCGCCCCTGGCGCGCGCATCGGACGAGGACGCGCGACCTATTTCGCCCATCCGAGCAGCCGAAACGCGCACCCGAGCCCGGTCGGCGCCGGAGAGGGAGGAACGCTCAAGAGCGCCATGCGTCGCGGGCCGCTGCTGGCGGTCTCCGCCACCACGCTCGCCGTGGCGGTTGGCATCGTGTACGTGCACATCGTCCAGAAGGAGGAGCGTGAGGTGCGCGTTGCAAGAGGCGTGGCCCGCGCCGGCGCGCGGCCCGGCCCGATCGCGCCGAGCGAACGTCGCCGTCCGGGCGCGCTGACGGGACGCGGCGACGGCCCGGTTCCGCGCGCGCGAGCGGCGAGCCGCGAGCTGTCGGGCAAAGCCGCGCGCGGTCGCGCCCGAGCTGATTGCCCTCCCCTCCGCTCCCCGCACCGCCCCCCGCGCAGCGCCTGCACGAAGGCGTCCTCCGCGACCGCGTCCGCTACCAGGAGCGCGTGCAGCAGATGCAGAACGCCGACGGCGGCAGCACCTGAGCGCAGTCCAGGAGAGGGAGCGGGCGACGCTAGCGACGCGCCGGCCGGGCCCAGTTGGCCAGGCCCCAGCGCCTCGGGCACAACGGCCTGGCCTCGCTTCCCCGTTCGCCTCTCCGCTTTCCTCTTCGGTCGCCGCGGCCCCTCCACCCCCCTCGGACCCCTCGCTCGGCGACATTTTCCCCCGGTCGCTTGGTGTAAACGAAGACGCAAAGGGGAAAAAAAGGGATGTGAAACGCGCAGCGTGTGGCGCGCGGAAACACGCGAAAGAACGCGCGCGAAATGAAATCGGGCACGCGGGGACCAAGGAAAGGAAAAAAGCGGACGAGAAGATGGAGGGGGTGAAGGAGGGTGGGGAAGAAGAGGAAGAAAAAAACGAAATGCTGCTGGACGTGGGGGGGGGAGCGGAGGCCGAGCCGGGTGGATTTTTCTAGAGAGGGAGAGGAGGGGGGAGGAGGGCGCCGCGACGGAGGGACGGGAAACCCGCCTCCATCAGGAGCAAAATGCGTCGCGTGGCATGCGGCATGCGCCTCGCGCCCTGCGCCTCGGGGCGAAAATGGGCTGTGTCTCGTCTCTCCCCCTCGGCCCCTTTGCCTTCTCACCCCGAGAGGAGCTCGAGGGCTCTGGTCTTGCGTTGGCGCAGCAGAGTCTCGTTGTCGCGCGCCCACCGCTCGAGCTCCCTGGCCCTCTTGCCCTCTTGGCCCTTTGCGGCCTTTCCGACGCGCTCGACGAGCGAGAGGCGGTTGGCGGCGGCCTGGCGCACGCCGGCCCCGAGGTCTTCGGGGCCCAGGGAGAGGTCGCGGAGCCGGTAGACGGGAAACTCCGGGGACGCCGCCGCGCGCGCGTCTCCCTCGCCGTCCGGACGCACCCACGCCGTGCCCTCGAGCGACCCCGAGAGCCGCACGGCCAGCAGGTCGGCCGCGCCGCGGGGCCCCGGGCCCGGCTCGCGGAGGGGAGCGAAAGCGCCTCCGTCCGGGCCGCGGGCTCCGCGGCCGCCCCCCCCGGCCTCGCGCTCGCCGACGTCGTCGGTGAAGAAGAGCCATTGTGCGGCCGCCTCGGGACCCGCCGAGCTCTGGGGCCGTACCACGCCCGCCGCAAGCAGCACACCCACGTGGTCGAACGGCCGCTCCCCCGGCGCGGCCGCAAAGGCGCGGGCCAGCAGCGCCAGCGGGGAAGGCGGCGGGGGCGGGGGCCCGGGGGCCCCGCCCCCCGGCGGGAGGCGGCCCTCGGGCCCCACCTCGACCCACTCCCTCGGGGTGCGGGTCGAGGTGGGGCAAACGGCCCCGTCGTGCGCTTCGCGCTCGACGAGCGCGCGCTCGAGGCCGCAAAGCAGCGAGAGCGGCGCGAGGACGCGCGGGCACGACATGCACAGCAGCAAAGGGCCGGGGGACGAGGGCAGCCGGCCAGACGCTGCGGCCTCGGAGGCGGCGGCCGCCGGCTCCGCCCCCTGAACGCCGCCGGCGTCGCGCCGCCCGCCCGAAGCCTCGCGCTTCGCTGCCTCGATGCCCGCGCCGCCACCCTTTCTGCATGCCTCGGCCTCGAGCGGAATCCAGGCGGTCCGCTGCCCCGCGGACACCTCGAGCAAGCCCGACCCCGGAGGCGACAGGCTCCAAACAGGAGGCTCAGCGAACGGACTGCCCTCCCGACCGGCGCGCATCTCGGCAAACGGATCGACACCTTTTCCTGCGCGCATCTCGGCAAACGCAGTTCCATCCTGACCAGCTCGCATCTCACCGAACGAGCCCGCGCTTTCGCCAGCTCGCATCTCGGCAAGCGAGCCCGCGCCAATGCGCCCCTCCGCACCCCCCGCCCCCTCGCTCCGTCCGATGTCTTCCCAGCGCCGGAACTGCCACGGCCTCAACGCAGCGACGTGGTCTGCGCAGCCCTCGCCCGTCCGGGGAGGCATGAGCGCCCGGGGGACGAACGCGCGCGGCTCGAGGCCCCGCACCTCCCAGACCGAGCCCTCGGGCGGCGCGGCCTCGTCGCTGGACACGCGCCACAGCGTGCACAGCACGCTCCATGCGCATCGGGCAGAGGAGGGGCGTGCAGAGGGCACCGGTGGCGACGGAGGCGACTCGGGAAAGCCGCGGGCCTGCCACCGCGCCGCGCCCCGCACGCTTCCCTCGCCGCCCCACTCGCCGCCCTCCCCTCTTCCCTCGCCGCCCCACTCGCCGCCCCCCCCCCCGCGCCCTCCGCACCACCCTTCGACCCCCGCCGGCCAGACGGCGCCGAGGCGCAGGACGCGCATCTCCGCGGCACGTCGCGGCGCGGCGCCGCGCGCGAGAGACAGGTCTCCGGCCAGTTCCCGCGTGCGCTCCTCGAGGCGCGCGAGGCGCGTCTGGGCGTGCCGCTTCGCGGCGTCCAGCAGCGGCGACAGGAGCTCGGCGGGCGGGTGGGCCGAGGAGCCCGTCGCCGACCTGAGCGCGGCGCGGAGCGTGCTCCCCCCGTCGGCCTCGAGCGCCGCTGCGACCTCGTCGATGCCTCCCGGCAGCCGGCCCAGGCCTGCGGCCACGAGAGCGTACGCCACCTCCTCGGGCTCGTAGCCGTCCCTGTTGGTGAGGCAGTCGCGGCAGTAGGCCATCTCCTCGGCGCTCGCCTGCGCCGCGGCCTCAGCGCCCGCCTCGGACCTGACGCGCTCCCGTGCCCTCTCCGAGGCCACGAACGCCTCGCGAGACCACGGCGCGCCGCCGCGAGGAGCGGGGAGGGGGTGGGGCGCGCCGCCTCGAAGAGCAGCTGAAGGGCTCGGGGGCTCGCGGCCGCGCCCTCCCGGGGGTGCGGCGGCGGGGCCGCCGGGAGTTTCCTCCGACGCGACCCAGACGAGGGGAGGGTAGACGCGCTGCACGATGACGAGCGTGCGGGGAAGCCCCCCTCCCAGCGGGTGCGAGGCCCAGAGCGGCGCGAACCGGGGCCGTGCCCGCCCCAGCCGCTCGGCCGGCGACGCCCGCCTCGTGCCGTTCAGGCGCAGGCGCAGCGAGGGCGCGGGGACGTGCGGCACGGGGCTCGAAGGGACGTTGAGGAGAGCAGACGAGAGTGGTGACGCCCTGCTCTTGGCCGCTGGTTGGCCGACGTTTCCTCTGCTTCCTTGGTCCCCTCTGCTCTTCTGGTTCCGCCCACCACCGCCTATGTCTCCTCTGCTCTTCTGGTTCCGCCCACCACCGCCTGTGTCTCCTCTGCTCTTCTGGTTCCGCCCACCACCGCCTGTCCCCTCCCCGCTGCTTTCTTCGCTCTCCTGTTCTCCCGCGAGGTAGGCCAGGTCTTCCTCTCCGAGTCCCTCGAGCGCCTCTCTGGGCGCCACGCCGGCCCGGAGCTCGGCTCCGGTGACGCGCACCTTGTCGCCCACCCGCAGAGGCCGCCGGGCCAGCTCCCACAGCAGAGGCGCGTCCACGGTCGCGCCCACGCGGTACCACCCGTCCGAGACCTCGAGAAGCGTTGGAAGCCACGACAGAGGGGAGAGCAGTGGAGAGGCCGACGGGGCGGAGCGAGACAACCCAGCGCCACTCGGTCCTCCCCCTCGAGATGCCCCATCTCGGATCCCCCGCAGGGCCTCGTCGCCTCCCGTTCGGCCGTCCCTTGTGGCCTCCTCGCGCAAGAGCTGCCGCAGCACGGCCCCCGGGTCGCGCACCACGCGCGTGACCAGCAGCACCAGCGGCTGCCCGGGCGCCTCGTCTCCCGCCAAAATGCCCTTGAGCGGAGGACGCCCGCCCGGGGACGCCGCACTCCGGTCGCCTCCAATCCCCGACGCCGTCGTGCGCCCTCCGCTTGCCCCCGCCCCCCGCCGGCCAAACTCGCGCTCGTAGCGCCGCGCGAGCTCGTCCAGCAGCGCCTCGTCCCGCGCCAGCGCCGCGAGCGCCCCCGGAGGGACGGCCGGAAGGGGCGAGAGGCGCGCCAGGTGGCCCGAGGCAGAAGAGGGAAAAGAACCACCAGGGCTGCCGGGAGGCCGGCCGAACAGCGGCGACGGCAGAGGGCGCCCGGGGCTCCCCGGGCCGCGGCCGAAGAGCGGTGACGGCAGAGGTCGCCCGGGGCTCCCCGGGCCGCGGCCGAAGAGCGGCGACGGAAAGGGGCGCCCTGGGCTCCCCGCTCCGCCCTCTCCCCCCCTGCGCGCCCTCGGGCCGGAGATCGGCGGGGTCTTGAGAGCGAGCAGGGAGGCTGGCGGAGCAAAGGCCGCGGCTCCTGCTGTTGCTGCAGGGATCGTCGTCGCGGCCGACGGGGCAATCAGTCCTGGAGCCTGCCCCCCCGCCAAGTCGCCGTCGGGTGGCGAGGGCTCCCGCAGCCGCGTCCCATCCGCGTCCCCTGCGAGCAGCGCCGCCATCCTTCGCGCCTTGAGGAGGGCGAGGAAGAGCCCGTTGGCGATCCAGGACGCGGACGCCATGGCCGGCGGCGGCAGGCCGAGCGCCGCGGCTCGAGCCGCGAGCGCGGCGCCTGCGGCCGCCACGGCCTGCGGCGTGGCGCGGCCGTCCGGGCCCACCGAGGCGGCCAGCGAGCACGGCGAGGGCCGCGCGCGCGACGGCCTCGGGAACGCCGGCGAGAGCGGCGCGAAGACCGCCTGCGTCGCGGGCGAGGAAACGGCGGGCTGCGAGGGCGGCGGCAGCGAGGGCAGCGGGTCGAGCGGCGAGAGGGGCGTTGGGGACGGCGTCGCCTGCGTGAGGAGAGCACCGCCGAAGAGCTGCGTCATCTCGAGGCAGACGCGAAGCGTCTCGAAGCTCGAGGCCATCACGGTCGAGGTCAGCGGGTGTAGCGCAGGGGGCGCCGAGGCGCCCGGAGAAAAGGGCGACGAAGGGGCCGGCGAGGCAGCAAAGCCCGGAGAGGGGACGGAGCGGGAGGGGGGGAGAGCGCCGGGAGACTGGTCAGCCTGGTCGGAGAATCGCCGTCCGGGGGTCGCGACGCCCGACGTCGGCGCAGACGTGTCCCGCCCTAGCCCGTTGCTGGGGCCCAAGCCGTCCCCCCGCTCGAGCGCGCTCCCGCCAGACTCCCTCGCAATCTCCCGCCTGACCGCCGCCCCGGGGCTCGCCGACTCTCGTCCCGCCCCACCTCCGCCTCCGCGCCCTCCCTCCTCTCCGTCGCCTCTTCCGCCCTTTACCGCTGCGAGTCGGGACCGGGCGCGGGCGGCCCAGGGGGTCGCGAACGTCCGCTGCTTGCGCTTGAGCCCCGAGGCCTGGGGAGAGGGCGACCTGGACGACAGGGGCAGCGGCGGGAGGTGCTTGGCCGCTGGAGAGGAAGCCGCCACGTGGCGCGCGTTCAGAGGCCGCAGCAGGTGCGTCGCAGAGGAACCGGACGGCGGAGGAGCGACCGGGGAAACGGTCGGAGGGGGCGAGACGGAAGGGGGACGCACGCCGGCCGCGGCGGCGGGGCTCGGCGTTTCCGCCGCCGTCCTTGCCCCCGTCCCCTCGACCCTCCCCCTCTTCTCCCGCGCCTCGCCTGCCTTTCCACCGCTCTCGCGCTTCCGTCCCGACTTTTCGCTCTCGGCGCTCCCGGGCAGGGGCGAGAGGGGGAGCAAGCCGCTTCCCGGGGCTTTGAGCGTGGGCCCCAGCGGCGTCACTGGGAGGGGGCTCTCCTCCCTCGTGGAGAACGGACCGGCCAACGGGCGCGTCGCGAAGGGAGGCGAGCGCGGCGGCGGAGAGGCCTCGGGAAGCGGCGAGACCGCGGCGCCGGCGGCGGGGGCGAGGGCGGGCGCAGATGTCGTGGCCCCCACTCCCTTTCCAGTACCCCTGTCGATCGTCTCTGCCCCGACCCCCCCACCTCCTCTCTCCTCCTCCTCCTTTTCCTTTCCCGTTGCGTCTCCTCCGTTTGCTCCGTCGAGAAGCCTTCGCGCCCTTTCCAGCGCTTCGGAGGAAACGGCGATCGCTTGGCCCAGGCCGTTCGAAAAGCCTCCAAAGGAGAAGGAGAGAGGAGGCGCGGGAGGGGAGGCTGGAGGGGCACCCTCTCGTGACCTTTGCTCGCCGCATGCTGTCCTCTCTCGCAAATCCTCCTCACCATCTCCGTCCTCCGCTCGCGTCTCTCCCTCGTCTCCTCCGTCCTGCACTCGTGCCCGACCTTGGCGCTCGCCCTGCGAGTGCGCCGACCGCGTCACCCGGCGTCCGGCGAGAGGGGCAGGAGGGGGGGAGGCAGTGGAGGCCGCGCCAGGGGAGGCGCGCCGCGGGACGCCGTCTCGGGCGGGAGGGGCGGCGGGAGAAGCGGCAAGAGGAATGGCGGCAGGAAGAATGGCGGCGGGAGAAACCGAGGCAGGAGTAATGGCGGCAGGAGAGGCAGCTGCGGAGACGGCACGGGCGCCGTCCCCCTCGTCGTCCCCCAAGAGCCGTCGTGCCCTGGCCAGGGCGGCCGGGTCGACGACGAGGGGCTTGCCCAGTCCGTTCGAGAAGAACAGAGCGGGGGGCGCCGAGGGGGCAGGCGGAGAGGATGGAGCGAGCGGTCGTCCCACCTCCCCCGGCAATCCCCTCTCTCGCCCCTCGTCCCCTGTCCGCACCGCCGGCGCACTCGCGCCCTCGCTGCGCCCGCCGCTTCCCGCCCCGTCCTCCCCTGCGTCTCCCAGCAGCCTCCGAGCCCGGGCCAGCGCCGCGGTGCTGACCGCCAGGGGCGTCCCCAGGCCCGTCGAGAAGACGGCTGGCGGAGCAGCGGGATGGAGGAGGCCGGGAGAGGAGGGGAAGGGAGGAGCGAGAGGGGGAAAGCGGGGGGAGGTGAGAGGAGGAGCGCCTGGGGCACGAGCCGCTGTGGCCGTCCGTCCCTCACCCCCCGCCTCTGTCGCCCCAGTCTCCCTCGCTCCATCGGCCTCTTCCGCATCGCCGAGAAGCGCCTTGGCCCTCTCTAGAGCCGCCCGGCTGACCGCCAGCGGCTTGCCCAGCCCAGTCGTGAACGACACAGGAGGCGGGAAAGGGGAGGCGGGATCCGAAAGGGGCCCTGGCGTCGCCAAAGAGGCGCCGGGGCCGACCCAACCGGCGGCGGTGGCGGCGGCAGCAGCAGCGCTCCTGGCCGCTCCAGCATCGGTGCCGACGCTCCTGGCCGTTCCAGCATCGGCGGCAGCGGTCCTGGCCGCTCCAGCATCGGTGCCGACGCTCCAGATTGCTTCAGCGTCGGTCCCTGCTCCTCGCTCTTCGCCGTTCCCACCGCCCTTTTTGTCCCTTTCTCCGTTCGGTCCGTTTCGAGCCTCTGCGGCCTCGATGCAGCGGAAGACTTCGTCCGGAAGGTCCTCCAGCGACCCCAGCGCCCACCCGTCCTGCTGCGAGCGCGGCAGCGCGGCCTGCGTCGACGCAAGGGGGGATGGAGAGAGCGCGGAAGCAGCGCAGAGAGGAGAGGACGCGTCCGGCGACGGGGAAGAAGCGCGCTCCGCCCCCGCGCCGAGCAGAGGTCGGGGGGGAGGAGCGTCGGGCGCTGCAGGCGTCCCCCGTTCGGGTCTTTCGACGTCGGCCATCGACGTCCCGCCGCCTCTCTCGATCTTCTCAGCAGCCTCCGCTCCACCCCCACCGCCTACCCCCGCTCCCCCAGCATCCTCCACTCCATCCCCCGCACCGCCGCTGCCACCCCGCTCCCCCTTTTCGGGTCCTCCGGCGTCCCCGTCCCCGTCCTGGGACGCGGGGACGCAGAGGTCGTCCTCGGCACCACGGGCGCCCGCAAAGCGCCACGCTGCGCCGGCGGGCGACGCAGGGGGGGACGAGGGCGGCGGGGCCG
>PGFX01003992.1:0-10587 GCA_003612995.1 Prototheca bovis | reverse complement strand
CTCCCCCTCCCCTGGCGCGCTCGGGCCTGTCCCAGGCGCTGGCGTCGGCTCCCGCGGGCCCGCAGCCGGCCCCGTCGTCGTCGGCGCTCGCGTCCGCGGCGCCCTCGTCGCCGACCTCGCCCGGCTTTCGGCTGTCGTTCGGCTCGCCGGCGTCGACGTACGGCTCGCCTGCGTCGTTCGGGCTCTCGACGCTCGGGTCGTTCGGCAAAAAGGGCGGCGGCCCCCTTGGCGGCAAGGGCCTCGGCGGCTGGGCCGAGGACGCGCGCACGCTCGTGCCGGGCGCCGTCGACGTCACCAAGCCCGGGTTCTGGCGCGACATGGCCGAGCTCGAGGAGCGAGAGCACGTCCCGGAGCTCAAGCGGCGCTGGGGGATCGTCTGCACCAAGAGCGGCCGCGCCGCGGGGCGAGGAGAGGAGGAGGGAGGGGAGGAGGAGATGGGAGAGGCGGAGGAGGGCGAGGGAGGCGAGGAGAAGGAGGGAGAGGTTCGCGACTCCCGGGCCCCCGGCGCTTCCCTCCGGTCCGGCGCTCCTCCTGCGGCGCTGCCGGGGTCTGCCGTGCCGCTCTCCCGGGCGTCTTCGAGCTCGAGCGACGCGCTGATGGTGGACGCGTCGTCGGATCTCGCGTCGCGCGACTCGGCGGGATCTGCCGACCCCCTGCACGGCGAGGGTCGCGAGGTCGCCGAGGCCGTCCCCGCGCGCGGCGGGGGCTGTGGGGCCGCCGAGGCCGCCCCCTCCGCCCTCCCCCTCTCGCGCGCGGCGGTCCGCGCCCCGCCCCTGCGGTCGTCGCCGGCCACGTTCGTCTACCTCCCCCAGAGCCGCACCCCCCCCTCCCTGCGCCGGGGCACGGCGGGCCTGGCCAACCTGGGCAACACGTGCTTCATGGCGAGCTCGCTGCAGTGCCTGGCGCACTGCGAGCCTCTGCTGCGCGTCTTTTTGGCGGGAACGTACCGTTCCCGCCTGAACCGGACGAACCACCTGGGTTCAGGCGGCGAGCTGGCCGAGGCGTTTGGGTCGCTGTCGGACGGGCTGTGGGCTCCGGGCGTCTCGCGGGTGGCTCCGCGCCGGTTCCGCGCGCGTCTCGCGCGCTTCGCGCCGCAGTTTGGCGGGTACCAGCAGCATGACGCGCAGGAGCTGCTGGCCTTTTTGCTGGACGGCCTGCACGAGGACCTCAACGGCGTCACGGTCAAGCCCTACTTTGAGGACACCGACTCGGAGGACGACAAGGAGCCGGTGGCGAGGGAGGACCGGGAGGCGGAGCGCGGAGGCGGGGGCCGAGAGGAGGACGTGCCCATGCGAGAGAGCGGAACGGACCTGCGCAACGGAAGCGGGACCGCCCAGGAGAACGGCCTCGGACTCGCAGAGCCCGAGCCTGGCTCCTCCCCGATCCCCCACCCCGCAAAGCCCAACGGCGGCTCCGCCTCTGCCGCCTCCTCGGACGCCCCCGCGCCCGCCTCTGCCGCCTCTGCCGCCTCCTCGGATACCCCCGCGCCCGCCTCTGCCGCCTCCTCCCGCCATTCTGCTTCCCTTTCCCGCGGCGCTGCGCGCGCGTCTCGGCGCCCTCCGCCTCCGTCGTCGTCGGCGTCCCGGTCGGCGCTGGCAGCCCGGGCCGCGCTGGCGTGGGCTCGCCACGTGGCGCGCAACGACTCTCCTCTGGTGCCCGCCTTCCAGGGCCTGCTGCGGTCCCGGGTCGCGTGTTCGACGCCGGGATGCGGCAAGGTGAGCTGGAAGTTCGACCCCTACATGTACCTCTCGCTCCCCCTCCCCAAAGACCTCTCCAGGACCGAAACCGTCCTGGTCTTCTGGCCTGCCACCAAAAGAGACCGCTTCGGCCCAGGACCCGGCCCCACCAACGGCCCCCTGCAGCGTCCCTCGACCGCCAACGGGCCCGCCCAGACCCTGCAGCGTCGCTCGACCGCCAACGGGCTCGCCCAGACCCTGCAGCGTCCCTCGACCGCCAACGGGCCCGCCCAGACCCTGCAGCGTCCCTCGACCGCCAAGCGCCCCTCGCCCGCGTCCCTGTGGTCGCGACACGGCGTGCGCGTCGAGGGGCGCCCGGGCGCGCGCGGCCCTGGGGGGGGGGTGACCGTGGGCGACCTCCGGGAGTCCCTCCTGGAGACGCTCCGCGCGGACGTCGCGGGCCGAGCCGCGCGCGCGCCGGGCCGCGCCGCGCCGCCGCCGGGCTCGCCTCTCGCCGCGCTCGAACGCTCGCACGAGCTGCTGCTGGCCGCCTGGGTGCCCGCGCCGGGCCCCGCGGCCTTCCGCGGCGTCTTCCCGGGCGGGACGGTCCGGCTCCTGGACGACCCGCGCGAAGACCTCGAGGGCCTCCTGGCCTTCCAGCACCCCGCCACCGCGCACCAGGGCGCCTACGGCGCCCCCGCGCGCGATCCGCGCGTGCGCATCCTCGCCGCATGGGTGCTCAAGGAGACCGCGATGCCGCGCGGGGGGAGCAGCGAGGCCACCGCGGCGAGCGACGGCCACGGCGCCGGCGCGGACGCGGACGCGGACGCGGACGCGCCGGAGCGCGCCGGGCCGCCGGCCGCGCGCGCGCCCCTGCGCACGGTGATCGTCACGCACAAAACGGGCTGCGCGCTCGAGCTGCCGCCCACGATCCTGCGCGTGCCGCTCGCGGCGCTGCAGGCCGTGCCCGTCGAGGCCAACGAGCGGCGGCACGTGCTGCTGCGGCTCGAAGACTCTGGGCGCGACGCGGGCGCGCCTGGCGGGGCCGGGCTCGAGGCCCAGCTCGCCCGCTGGCTGCTGGCCACAGGCGCTCTCCCGAGAGGGGAGCGGAGGGCGGGGCGGGAGGAGGGGGGAGAGGAGGGAAGGAAGGGGGAGGTGGAGGGGGGGGCAGGGGGGGAGAAGGATGGGCGGACGGCCTCGGCGAGCATGGACCTCGACGGTGCGGAGCAGAGGGCGGAGGCGGAGGGGCGTTCAGTTTCCTCCGCGGGGGAGGGGCGGTCCCCCTCCTCCTCGGCAGGGGAAGCGCCCCTCGCCTCCCCCCCTCCCCTGGTGGAGATTCTCTCCAACCCGAACGCTCCCCTCCCCCCCGGGCCCTCCTCGACGCTCTCCCTCGACGGCCTCGCGCTCGAGGGAGACGCGGAGAAGAGCCGTGCAGACGCGTCCGCGCGCGCAGACCGGTCGCCGCGCGGAGAGGAAGCGCGCCAAGACGACGCCCCCGCGGCCGACGGAGGCGAGGCCCTCGGCCTCGCCTCCGCAGCCGGAGCGACCCGTGCCCCCGCCCCCCCGCCCGCGGGTGAGGGTGCGACCCGTGCCCCTGCCTCTCCTCCGTCGGTTGGGGACTCTTCGGCTCCCTCTCTTCCTGGTCTTGCGCCGCTTCCGCAAGAGTCGTTCGAGGTGGACTTGTCTTCGTCTTCCCTGGTTCGTTCCCTGCTTTCTCTTCCCGCGCTCGCGTCTCGCGCACCGTTTCCCTTTGCGCTCAAGCTGGCGTCGCCCGACGGCAAGGTCCGGCTCAGCGCCGGGGGCCCGCAGGTCTCGTGGGAGGGCGCGCTGGGCGCCCTCCCGGCCGCCGCCGACGGGCGCGAGATCGGCGTGGCGGACGCCAAGCCCGTCCGGCTGCTGGCCGATTGGACCAAACCCGCCCCGGAGGCCCTCCGCGCCTGGGGAGAGGAAATGAGAGGAGAGGAGATGGGAGGCGAGGAGATGGGAGGGGAGAACGCGGGGGGAGCGGATGTGGGGGAAAACGGGGGCTCTGCGTCTCTTGCTTCCGGCGCTCCCTCTCCGGAAGACGCCCTGGCGCCTCCCCCCCCGGAGCTCCCCCCCTCTTCCGCCCCGCCCCCCCCCGCCTTCCCCCTGCCCTTTTTCGCTCCCACCCCGAGCCCCTCGGCGCTCCGGCTGCTCCCCCCCCCCGACGCGGCCCTGGCCCCGGACCGGGCCACCCCGGGCTCGGCCTCTCCCCAGGCCTCTCTCCAGGCCTCCCCCTCCCCCCTGTGTGCGCCCCGTTCTCGGCTGACCCTGGATGCGTGTTTGCGTGCCTTTTTGCGTCCCGAGGTGCTGGACGCGTCCGAGTGCTGGTACTGCGGCCGGTGTCGCGCGCACGTGCGGGCCGAGAAGCGCCTGGACCTCTGGACGCTTCCGGAGGTCGCGGTAGTGCACCTCAAGCGCTTTTCCTTCTCGGCCCACGCCCGGGGCAAGATTGGCGAGCTCGTCGAGTTTCCCCTCGAGGGACTCGATCTCGGCACCTACCTCGCCAGCACGCCCGAAGAGAGGGCCGAGACGGAACGAGCCAGAGACACGCGAGGAAGCAAGCCCGACAGGTGGGGAGACGGAGACCCGGAGGAGGAAAGAGCAGAGGGGAACGGGCCCAACCCCGAGGCGACGTCCCCACCCCTTTCCCGCCCCCAAGCCGGGGGCACCGCCTCTCCAGCGCCCCCTTCTCCCCTTCTGTACGACCTCATCGGCGTCGTAAACCACTACGGGGCGCTGGGGGGAGGCCACTACACGGCCTTTTGCCGCATGCCCGACGACGGGGCCTGGTTCGAGTACGACGACTCGACCGTCTCCAGGGTCCAGAACCCGGATGACGTCATCACACCAGCCGCCTACGTCCTCTTCTACCAGCGCCGAGAGGGCGCACGGAACGAGGACGACGCGGAGGGAGCGGAGAGCGCCGCGGCAAAGGGGACGCACGCGGAGGGAGCGGAGAGCGCCGCGGCAAAGGGGACGCACGCGCCCCCCCCGACCGACCCCCGCGCCAACCCAGGCCCCGACCCCCGCCTCTCCCCCTCTCGCCAACCCAAGCCCCGGCCCTCGCCGCTCCCCCTCGCCCCTCCCATGCGGCTCCCGGAGCTGCTGCGGCGCCAGGCCAAGTACGAGCGCGCGCTCGTCGAGGCCGTGGCGGGAACGCGTGGCGCGAACGGCGGAAAAGGTGGGAAGGGGGGACGAGCCGACAAGGCCCGAGCAAGAGACCACAGAGGCACCGAAAGGGGAACGCCCCTCGGCGCCGCCCCCGCCCCCTCCGCCCCTCCTGCCGCCACCGCCACCCTTGCCTCCGCCGCCCCTCCTGCCGCCACCGCCACCCTTGCCTCCGCCGCCCCTCCTGCCGCCACCGCCACCCTTGCCTCCGCCGTCCCTGTTGCCGCCGCGGTCCCCCTTTCCTCCGCCGCCGCTGCCCCCTCTCCATTGCCTTTGGAGAGGCCGATGACGACCACGGTGGGCTTTGCGCCCTCTGGGCGCGGGGGCGGAGGCCTGGCCGCGCCGCTTCCACGCGTCGCGCTCGACGACGGCCCGATCGTGCCTCTGCCGACCTCGGTCGCGCCCTCGGCGCCCCCGCTGCCGGCCTCGCTCCTCTCCTCGATGCCCTTCTCTCCCCGCGGCGCCGCGGCCCCCGCGCCTTCCCCTCCCCCGCCCGCGTCGTCCCCGCCGGCCCTCCCGCTGACCTCTGCCGCGCTCCGGCGGCACCAGATCGAAACCGGGACGCTCGCCTTCCCCTTCGCGACGCCCATGGACGAGGACGATGACGGCATGGAAGACGTCACCCTGGGGGGAGAGGAGGGCGGGGCCTCCCCGCGGGCGCGGTCGAGGGCCGACGCCCTCGACGCCTCCGACGGCTCGGGAGGCGCCGAGGGCGACCTGGGGTTTGCCTCGGCGACCTCTGAAGACGACTGAAGATCGGAACGACGGCGCAAAGAGGTCATCGATGCAGACGCGCTGCGCAGCCGTTGCATTCGCGACAAGAGCAGCCGTTGCCGTCGCTGTCGGCGCCGCCGACTGCTGGGGTCGATCGCCTTTTTTTTTTCCTCACCGTCCCGACGGCCCTCAAGCACCCCACGCGCGACGTCCGTCCCCTTTCTTTTCTCTCCCTCCCTCCTTCTTTTGCCTCACTCTTGTCTCGCTCGCTCTCTCCCGCACTCTGCCCGTTTCGGCGGCCCCTTGTCCACCCTGCCCTCGCCCCCCCTCGTCTTCGCCCCTTGCGCCTTTCGCTCTCTTCCCGCTCCCTTTTCCCTGCTCGTCCCGACCTCGATTCTCCGCTCGCCGCTTTCGCTCGTCGCCCCTCCCCGTTCCCGCCGGCGCTGCGGCGCCCCCGGCGCCCCGGCCCGGGTCGCCGTCGCCGCGCCATCGGTAACGCTTCGGAAACGCAGAGAGGTGGCTTGGAGAGGGTGGCGAGGGACCGGATGACGTCATCTGGTCGTTGGTGAGGCGGTGGGGATGATATCATCCGACTATCGGGGATCGACGGACGCTTCACAGGGCGTCGGCCACAACGAAATGAACACGGGGGGTAGAGGGGAGGAGTGCTGGAAGAGATGAATGTGGGGAGAGGAAGGAGAGGGGGGACGGGAGGCAAGAGTATCTATTGGATACGACCCATGGCAAAGGGGGCAACGACGAGCAGAGCGACGAGCAGAGTGACGAGGAGAGCGACGAGGAGAGCGACGAGGAGAGCGATGGGGAGATTGATGAGCAGAGCGATGGGGAGAGCGATGCGAGGGCAGCTTTTCCGGTGGCACTTTCCCCCGTGCCCTCCCTCAGGCGACGGCTGCGAGGGCTTCCGCGCCCTCCCTCTTTTGTCCGTCGCTGCGTCCTTCTTCCGGGCGCCAGGCGGGTGCGTCGATCGCTGCCTCGAGGGCTCGTTCCATGGTTGGTTGCCAGGCGGCGGCGTTTCCGGTCAGCGCCGTCGGTGCGATGGCTCGTTTGGCGAGCGCGTCTCGGTTTCTGGCGAGGAGCCTTGCTCCTCTGTAGGCCGCTGCGACTGGGTTTCTCGCCGCTCGGACGCGGAGGTCGAGGTCTGCGGGCGCGAGGGCGCGGAGCTCGCGCGCGAGGCGCGGCGCAAAGCCCGGCGTGGCCGCGGAGCCTCCGACGACGAGGACGTTGCCCAGGAGCATGGGCCTGAGGGCCGGGTGGGCCCTCTGCGCTGCTCTGGCGGCGGCCTCGGCGATGCCACACTCGCCGAGGCCGACGTCTGCGGGGCTGAAGAGGAGCTCGGGCACCGCGAAGCGCTCTGCGTCGAGGGATGCGACGGCCTCGGCGTCGTCGGGCTCGCGCGCGCCGGGCGCGCCGCGCACGCGGCCCCAGGCGTCGCGCACGCCGTCCGGAAGGATGTACTGCGCCCGGAAGGGTGACCGCCCCCTCGCGCGGCGGCCGCAGCGCGCCAGGTCGCGCGCGGGGGCGGGCGACACGAAGCAGAGCGTCTCTTTGATGCGGTCCACCAGCAGGGGCTGGCCGCGCACGTTCACCGACCGGAGGCTCAGCGCGTCCGCGAGCGCGTTCGTCAGCGCCTTGCCGCCCACGTCCACGCGAACCGTCGCGGCCGGAAGCGGCCGGCCCTCGAACACCGCCGTCGCGTGGCAGAACGAAAACCCGGCGTCCACAACCAAGCCGCACCCGCACGACGATGCCAGAGCCACCACGTCCAAAGCGGGGGCGCGAGCGATCCCGGAAAAGGGCGCGGAAAGCCCAGCAAACGACGGAGCGACACGACCGGAGACGGGAGAAGCAGCGGCAGCACGAGAGCGATCGTCCGCGCGAGAAGAGGGGAGGGCAGACAAAACATGCGCCCCGCCATCCCGCGAGCGAGGCGACGACCCCGAGGGCGCCAACCGCCCCTCTTCCCCCCCATCTTCCCCCCCAGCCTCTTGCCCACCACCACCTCCTCCGTTTCCCAACCTCCCTTGCTCCCCTTCCTTTCCGCCGCAACCCTCGGCCTCCGTTTCCCGCTTCCGCTTCCCCGCACCGGCTTTCTCCGCCGCCTTTTCCTCCGCCGCCTTTTCCTCCGTCGCCTTTTCCTCCGCCGCCTTTTCCTCCGTCGCCTTTTCCTCCGCCGCCTTTTCCTCCGCCGCCTTTCCCTCCGCGGGCGCCAGAAAGGGCACGGGCGGGTCGGTTTCTGGGCCGGCGAGGCCGTCGAGGGGGGGGGCGAACCAGGCGCCCGCCTGCTCGGCCGACTCGGCGCAGGCCGCGGCGACGGCCAGCTCTGCGGGCGTGGCGAAGACCACGCCGGCCGCGCCCAGCTCCAGCAGCGCCGCCTCGGCTGCCGCGCGTCGGATCGCCTGCAGGGTAAACGGAGGCTCCGTCACCAGCAGCAGGCTCTGTCGGATCTGCTGCCGGCTCTGCCCCAGCGCGTGCCGCGCGGCCCGCAACCACACGTCGCGCTGCAGGCTCCACGCGCACACGTACCCACGGTCCACGGGGCGACGAACGCCCAACGTCGCCGCATCGCGACACGACGACACCGCGTCGCCGACGTACGCGACGCGGTCGCCCTTGAGCCGACCCACGCAGTTCGGAACCAGCCTGGGGGGGGGAGGGGGGGGGAAGGGGGGGAAAGGGGTGAGCGCCGCCGCGCCCATCCGCGAGCCCGAAGCGACCGGAAAATACCACAAAACGTCATTGGAACGCACAGCGCACCCAAAACGTCCCATGTTCCGCGCGCCCGGTGGGCAAAAACAGCCGGTCCCTCCCCCCGCGCGCCCGGTGGGCAAAAACAGCCGGTCCCTCCCCCCGCGCGCCCGGTGGGCAAAAACAGCCGGTCCCTCCCCCCGCGCGCCCGGTCGACAAGGAGAGTCGGCCACCCCCCCGACCACCCCCCGTCCCCCGCCCCGCGCGCACGCTCCCTCCCCCCTTGCCCCCTCTTTTGCGCCTCCCCACGCACCTGGGCTCGTTGCTCTCGTCGGAGGCGAGACCGCACTTGATGGTGTGGCCACCGTTATCGAAGATGATCACGTCGCGAAAGCTCGGCACCGAGACGTCGCGCCGCATCGCGCTCGAGGGCCCAG
The DNA here is from genome assembly GCA_003612995.1 of Prototheca bovis. NCBI lineage: Eukaryota > Viridiplantae > Chlorophyta > Trebouxiophyceae > Chlorellales > Chlorellaceae > Prototheca > Prototheca bovis. Next base: position 1,862 of record PGFX01003992.1, on the reverse strand, counting down.
GGCGGCGCCTGGGCGCCCGCCCGCGCGCGCTCTCCGGGAGCTCCCGGGCGCCGCGGTTTGATCGGCGCGCGCCGCGATCTGCCTCTCCCGGGCGCCCTCGGCTGCCGCGCGACTCGAAGTGCCGGTCCCGGGATCCGACGGCGACCGCCTCGGGTGCGATCAGACGCGCGAGAGAGACGCCGCCGGGGCGCGCGAGGCGCCCGCGTTGGGGCGCCCGCGCCCCGCCTGGCGCGGGCGCCGTCCGCGCGCGGGGCCGCTCCCGCCCAAACCCGTCTTGCCCGGACGCCGTCTCGGGTGTCGAGCTCTTGGCGTCGCCGCGCGGCTCGGGGCGTACCGCGTCGTCTCGACCGATCTTTCGTTTCGGTGAGTTTTCCCCGCCGTTTGATTGCCCGCTGCAGCGCGCCGCTCCACGCTGTCTGGCCGTCCCGTCGCCATGGCCCGCAGCCCGCTCGTCCGCCTCCTGGCGCTCGCTGCCGTTGGCGCGTTCACCTTTTTCGCGGGCCGCCGCAGCGCGCCTGGCGTCGTGAAGAAGGGTCGCAAGGGGGTGCGTTTGGGTATGGCGATCGGGTTGCGTCTGGTGCAAGGCGGCGGGCGAGGCAGCGCCGAGGCGCCGGCGCCCGGCCGAGCACCTCAGCTCATCCCCGGATCGGTCGCGCGCGCACTGCCGCCGAAGCGGGCGGCGTGGGCGGCGTGGGCGGAGCGGGCGTCGCGAGCGATCGCGGGCGGAGGCATGCGGCGCTTTGGCGTTTCCGCGCGCCCCCGTTCCCCCTTTTTGCGCGTTGGCCTGGGTTTCGACTGCGTTCTGCCCTCTGCGTCCTGGCGCAGACGTTTGTGCTGGTGGTCGAGTTTGACCTGGAGAACCAGGAGCAGGTGGACCAGCTGCTGTCGGCGTTCAAGCCTCTGGCCGCGTACGTGCGCGACAACGAGGAGAACACGCTCTCGTACGAGATCTCGGTCTCGGACGTCAAGCCCTTCCACGTGCTCATCCTCGAGCGCTACGCCACCAAGGACTACTTTTTGACCGTGCACCGCACCTCAGAGCCCTTTTTGGCCTTCAAGAAGCAGCTCGGCGAGCTCAACTTTCCCATCCACGGCATCTCCTACTACGAGGAGGGATACGGACGTGTCTGAGCAGCGAATCGCAAACTCGCGCGACGCGAGCGCCGCGGCAGGAGTGGCGGGGCGGCAGGGCGCACTGGGCCCCGCCGTGGGCTCCCCTGTGGGTCCCGCAGTGACCCCCGCCGTGGGCCCCCCTGTGGACCCCGCAGCGACCCTCGCCATGGGCTCCCCTGTGGACCCCGCCGTGATCCCCGCCGTGCCCCCTGCCGTGGGCTCTCCTGCCATGCCCCCCCCCTGCGAGCCCTGCCACGGTCCCCCCTCGCACCTCTCCAGTCCTCGTGCCTCCCCCCCCTTCGCGTTCGGCCCAAGCCGCGCCGCGTCACCGTTTAACCCACTCCCGACGCGCATACCCCCCGGTCCGCGCCCTCCTCTCTCGCACGTCCTCTCCACCGGCCGGGGAAAAAAAGGAGGGGCTTTCACAGATGGACGGGCGCGAGCGGGTCGCGGAGGCGAAAGGCGCCCGAGGTCGAGTGCACGGAACGAAAAGAAGGGCAGCCGAGGCGGGGGCACCGGCACCGGCACCGCGCGGGAAAGGGAAAGAGGAGGGGGGAGAGTGAACGAAACCGAAACAAGTGGGGGGGCGAAAGGGGCAAAGGGGCATCGGCACCTGAGCCCCTCCCGCGAAAATGGCGGGAGGAGCCGTCGCCGAGGGTCGAGATCGAGTGACCGAAGAAACAAGGAAAAGAGAAGAACGAGGCGTGAACGGACGGAGAGCGGGGGGGGGGGGGGGGGGAAGACAAAGA
>PGFX01003991.1:0-10603 GCA_003612995.1 Prototheca bovis | reverse complement strand
CCCCCCCCCCCCCCCCCCCCCCCACTCACCTCCCGGTTCCCCGCCCCCGTTTCCCGCTCTTTTTCTTTTCTGCCCCCCTCCCTACCGCATGCGAATCGTCACGTTACAAAGACAAACAAGGGGTCGAGGAGAGACAAAGGGAGAAAGAGGGGAGGAGGGGAAAGGAAAGTAGAGGTGGAGGGGCGTGGCGGAATCGAGCGAGCAAAGGGAGGGAAGCGGGCGGCGAGAACGGGAGCAGCAAAACAAAGGGGAAGAGAAGGCGGAGCGCAGGCGGAAAGGATGCGGGGAGGGCGGAGAGGGGAGAGGGGAGAGGGAAAAGGAGGGAGAGCGTGGGGGAAAGAGGGGAGTTTTTGTGGCCTCTCCTCCCCTCCGCTTCCCCCTCCGCTTTCTCCCCTTGGTCGTCTTTTTTTCCCGTGGGCGTGTCGAGTTGGGAGTTTGGCGTTGGGAGTTTGCGTTGGGGAGTTTCGCTAGAGAAAGTAGTCTGGGATGACTCCTCCCGGTCCTGCAGCTCCTCCTCCGGCCCTCTTGCCGTCGAGGGGCGCGGCGTCGAACACGACGAACGAGAGGTCGAGGGCGTCGGAGACGGCGAGGAGCGAGGCGACGTTTCCGCATCTGTAGCAGTAGTTTGGCGCGGACCAGACGGTGAGCACCCTGTCGTCGAACATGCGTCTGTATCCGTCCATGGCGAGCTGGTGCGCGCGCACGATGGAGGAGAGCGCGTTGCGGTCGCAAAAGGCGCGCGCGACGTCGGCGCCGAAGAGGTAGCCCGCGCCGCGCGGCGAGAGGCCCCAGCCGGCGATGCCCTCCTCGGGGTCGGACCAGAGCAGATCGCACATGCCGCCGTCGTGCGGGACCTCTCGCTTGCGGTCGATGGCGCGCACGTCGTCCAGCCGCCCCACCGACGGCGACAGACCCCCGTGCACGCAGAACAGCGACCCGCCCACCACCGCACCCAGGCTCACGTAATCGAACGCGTCCGTGCAACACCGCCACACGGCCGCCGAGCCGTACTTGCGCAGGCACTCGTCGTAAAAGCCGTACACCTGCGTGATCTGACGAGACTCGTGGTTGCCGCGGATCAGGTGCATGCGGTCGGGGTACCGGACCTTGAGCGACAGCAGCAGCAGAAGCGTCTCCACGCTGTAGTAGCCCCGATCCACGAAATCGCCCAGAAACACGTAGTTCGACTGAGGACAGTCGCGACCGATGCGAAACAACTCGGCCAAATCGTGATACTGACCGTGAATGTCACCACCTAAGGGAAAAGCGAGGACAGGGGAAGGGAAGAGAGGGTCGGAGAAAGACCGCGAGGGGACAAGCAAAGACAGAGGGGAAGGGAAGAGAGGGCGAGGGGGCGAGGAAAGACAGAGGGGGAGGGAAGAGGGGGCGAGGGGGCGAGGAAGGACAGAGAGGGAGGAGAGGGCGAGGGGGCGAGGAAAGAGGGCGGGGGAGGGAAGAGAGGGCGAGGGGGCGAGGAAAGAGAGCGGGACACGAACAGGTGGAGCAAGAATAACCATTCCCACCACACCCACCGTTTTCATCGCTTCCGACGATTCTACCACTTCCACCACGGACGCCAGACGAGAGACCGAAACGCTCCGGAAAGCCCTTTTTCTCCTCTCTTCTCCTCTCCTCTCTCCTCTCCCTCCTCCCCCAGCGCCCTCCTCGAGCGCGGCCTCGACGCGACCTCGCCCAGCGTGCCCCTCTGCCCGTCCCGCGTCATCCCCTCGACCCCCCGCCCTCGCGGACCGCCCGCCGACGCCGCGCCGCGCCGTCGCGTTCGACCCAATCCCCGCGCGGTCGGTTCCGACCGTTTCGGAGATGCCCCGCGTGGCGCGCTCCGCGCGCGGGCGCAGATCCCGGGCGCGCGCCAGCCGGCCAGACGTGGCAGCGCGTCCGGCCGCGCGCGGAGGGCGCGTGGGCGAGCGTCCCGGGACGCCGAGATCGCGCCCCGCGCGCGCGCGCGCGCGCGCGTACCCAGCTGTTCGCGTGCTTGGCGTTGTACTCGACGACGTAGATCAGGTTCTCCATCCAGACCGCGAAGCGGTGCTCAAACTCCTGCGCGGGACGCGGCGGAAAGGGGGGGGGGGGGAGGAGAGTCGGGTCGCGCGGGGGCGCGAGCCGGTCGGGGCCGCGGAGCGCGCGTCCTCGCTCTCGCGAGAGGGCGGAGGAGCGGCCGCGCGGGATTGCGCGAGCCGGGGCGAGGCGGGGACGGGGGCTTGCGCGCGGCAGGGCAGGGTAGGGCCGGGCCGGGGCGCGTGGGCGGTAAACGGTGCCGGGCGGGGCGGGGCGATGGCGCACCTCGGAGGTCGAGTAGGACTTGCCGAACGTCCTCATCCAGACATCGAACGAGGGGCGAGGCGACGTCTGCGGCGAGGGAGGGAGGGCGCGCGGGACCGCGGCGCGAGGGGGGCGAGGTCAGCGAGGTGGGCAGGGCGCGGGGGTCGCGAGGGGGACGACCGGCGAGGGCAAGGTGGCGATGGCGGGACGCGCGCGCGTGGGGCGCGACATCGACGCGGTTCGCACCTGCGCCTGAAGCACGAAAGCCTTGTGGTCGGAGATCAGCTGCGCCTGGACGACGCCCAGGAGGCAGACCGCCAGCGCCGCGAGCGCCGTGGTCCTCCGCATAGTGAAGATCGCCGCGACCGCGCGGTGCCCGTCCCGATGGAAGATCGGTGCGGCAAAGTCGCCGGAAACACTGCCGAACGAGAGCCCGGCAATGCGCGACGACGGCCGCACGTCCAGCAAAAGAAGACTCGGGGCCCGCGACCCTCGCGGGGGCGCGCGCGCCTTCCCGCCCGCGCCAGCGCCATGCCGTGGAGGGAGAGGGAGGGGAGGGGGGGAAGGAGAGGTGGGAGCCCGTTCGAACTTCGCGGGAGGAGGGCGGGCCGGGCCTCGGCCTCTGCTCCGGAGCGGGTGGGGGGGCGGACCGGGGCTCGCCGCTCCCGCGATCCCGCCGCGATCCACGCCCGCGTGACGCCGGCGCACAGGACGTTGCCCGGACCGTCGAAGACGCGCCGCGCATCCCGCAGCGCCGCGACGATCCGCGCGAGTCCGGCGGGGGCGGGCGGCGCCATGGAGGACCCCCTCGAGGGGCGCGCGGGCGCGCCCGAGCTCGATGCGCGATTCGAGTTTGACGCGCCGAGGTACTACGCCTTTGGCCAAGACAGCCCCCACGGCTCGCAACCCGACAGCTGGTTCGACACCAACGCCACGGAAGGTGCGCGGGCCAGATCCCGCGACGCGCGATCCCGCGACCCCACGGCCCGGGCCGAGGCCGAGGCCGAGACCGTGCTGCGCTCCCTCTCCCTCTCCCCCCACCCCCACCCACCCACGCGCCGGGCGGCCGGGACGCGCGCGCTCCATGACGCCCGGGCGCGACTTCTCTCCGCGGTCGGAGCGCCCACCTGCCGCGCCGCTGCGACCGTGCAGCGAATTCATGACGTCCGGAGGCGCACGCGCCGGGCGGCGCGAGCGCGCACGATCACTGCCGCGCGACGGGGCTTTGCCCCTCCCCCCCCCTCGCCACCCTAGCTGTCGAGCCCCTTGTCGTTTTTACGACTCCCCCCCCCCCCCAACCCCCGGCCCACCTTTCCGCCTCGCCGCAGGGCTGAGCACGCCGCCGGAGACGTCCGAGCCGGGCGTTCGCGACGAGAACGCCGATGGCGACGAGCAGGCCTCGCCGAGCGTACGTGACGCGTCGCGACTCGGGACGGAACGCGGGCGGAGAGGGATCGCGGAGGGGGAGGAAGGCGAGGTTTTCGCCGGCCAAGGTGGCCGGCGGCGGCGGGGTGTCGTCGCTCCGCGAGCCCGCGCCGACGTCCGATCCGCTCGGTCTCCCTCCCTTTTTTTCCGTTTCTTTCGCAGAATCTCGAGAGCCGTTTCGAGGAGGTCGTCAAGGACGAGGTCGCGTCCGCGCTGCGGCCCGCGCTGGCGCCAGTGGAAAACCTGCCGAGGGCCAGCCCGGTGGGCAAGCCCTGCGGCACCTCGTCCGTGGACAGGCGCGAGACGCTGCTGGCGCCAGAGGCCTCTTCGCCCACGCTCCGCTCCAAGCAGGCCTCCGGCCGAGCGGACGAGAGTCCCGAGGGGCAGAACAGGGGCGCAGAGGCGGCTGGGGAGGAGGACGGCAACGAGCGAACCGACGGGGTGGAGGGGGCGGGCGCTCTCGACGGAGTCGCCGAGGTGGAGGAGGCGGACGAGGGTGAACGCGCCGTCGAGGCGGAAGAGCAGGAGGTTCCCGGGGAGACCGTCGAGGCGGAAGAGCAGGAGGTTCCCGGGGAGACCGTCGAGGCGGAAGAGGAGGAGGTTCCCGGGGAGACCGTCGAGGCGGAAGAGCAGGAGGTTCCCGGGGAGACCGTCGAGGCGGAAGGAGAGGCTGTCCGCACGGGAGCCGTCGAGTCTGCGGTCGAGGGGACGCATCCAGCAGCCGACGAGACGGTGGCCGGGAGCGGACCGCGGGAGGAAGAGGAGGAGGAGGACGACGACACCGAATTTGAGGACGCGCGCGAGGAGGTCGCGGCGACCGCGCCCACGCCCAGGTCCGCGCGCTCCAAGCGGCCGGCTTCGCTCGCGAGGGGGCGCTCCTCAAGCGCCGGCGTGCGCACGAGGGCGTCGCTCTCAGCGCCCGCCGCCGCGGGGGCGGACGCCGATGAGGCGGCGGGTGGGGACGAGAACGCTGAGCCGGAGCCGCCGGCGACCTCGGCGAAGAAGCAGAGGGCGTCTCGCTCGCCGTCCGCATCCTCCGCCAGGGCCGCACGGACGCCCGGCGCGTCCGTGACGCCGACCCGGAGCGGAGCGGCCAAACGCTCGCCCGCCTCTGCCGCCAAGCGCTCGCCGAGCGCTGCATCGGCGTCTGCCGCCAAGCGCTCGCGCGGGTCCACGCCCGCGTCCGCCGCCAAGCGTTCGTCCAAGTCCACGCCCGCCTCCGCGTCCGCCACCAAGCGCTCGTCCAAGTCCACGCCCGCATCTGCCGCCAAGTGCTCTCCCGCGTCCGCCGCCAAGCGCTCTCCCGCGTCCGCCGCCAGGTCGGCCACCAAGCGCTCGCTCGGCCCCGTCGCGGCGCCGACCAAACGCGTCTCGGGCGAGGCCGCCGCGCCCTCCAAGCGCTCTCTGGCTGGCACGGGCAAAGCCAAGCGCGTCCCGATGCCCGCCGCCAGGGCGTCGCGAACCCCCACCTCTCGTGCCAAGGCGGTCGCCCGCCTCGCCCGAGGCCGAGGCCGCGGCCCGGCCACCGCCGAGCAACCCGACGTGCCTGAGACCGCCTGCCGCGGTCGCAGCGCCGACGCGGAGGTGCCCAACGCCGGCCGGAAGGCGGCGGCTCGGGGCAGGCCGCTCGCCAGACCCCTCACCGACGCCCAGGCCGCCTCGATCACCCGATCGAGGTCTCGCTCCGCGGCCTCTTCGACGGCGCCGGCGCGCTCGAACTCGAGAACGGGGGCTACCGACGCGGCTGGAACCCGCTCTGGGTCGCGAGCCACCGGACCTGGCGTCGTGGCCGCTCGGCAGGGACCTCACTCCGCCACCGCCGTCGCTGCTGCCGCCCGCTCGGGATCGCAGTCGGTCGCTTCCGTCTCCGCATCCGCAGCCGGCCCCATCGGCCCGGCGGCCGCGAACAAGGCAAACGAGGCTCCCCTGCGGGGACGCCAGCCGACCGACGGCGCCCGTTCGACCGGCGGCAGGCGCGGCGCCGCGAGCGAGGCCGCAGGTCCGGCGGCTCGCGGCCGCGCGGCGTCGGCGAGCTCGCGCGCGGGCCCTGACCGCTCGGCGTCGCGCCCGCGCGTGCACTCGATGCGGACGCGCTCGCTGTCCTCGGCGCGAGAGCCGCCACCGTCGCCCTGGCGGTCGATCGCCGAGCAGGTGGCTGAGTTCGAGGGGCGGGACGCCTGGGCCGCTGCGCACGCCGACCACCGCCGCGCCGCCGAGGAGCAGGCCAGAGCGGCGACGGGCGCTCCCGGCTCGCATGGCCTCCACTTGACGCAGCCAAAGGTGCGGGCGGGCGGCGGGGGGCGTGGCGGCAGCGCAGGGGTCGCGGCGCGAGAGACGGGGGAGCAGGGAGGGGCGGCTGCGGACGAGCACTGGCGGCCGCGCCGCGAGAAGCGCTGGAGACAGGAAACGCGGTTGCGGGCGAGCGCGGGGCGTCGCGGCGCGAGAAGCGCAGGAGAGGGAAGGGGACGTTTGTAGGCGGGCTGCACGGTCGGCTGGGGCGGGGCGAATCCCGGCGACTCGTGCCCGGCGCCACATCTTGCACCCTCCCCTCCTTTCCCCTGCAGTCCCCGGCGCTCGCCACCAAGGCGCGCGCGCGTCCGTCGCGTTTCAAGCCAACGGAAGAGGAAGAGGCGGAGGCTATCGCGGCTCTCCCTCGCTTCCGCGCGCGCCGCTTCGACCGCAGCCTCTTCGAAGGTGGCGCCAGAGGCCTGCACGCTCCCGCGCCCAAGCCGGTCACCGAGCCGGAGCCCTTTGAGCTGCGCACGGACAGACGCGCGGCCAGGGCGGCGCCAAGCGCGCAGGAACCGCAGGAGCGCCCCAGGTGAGGAACCGAAAAGGGAGGCGAGGGGGCGGGCAAGGGGGCGAACGGAGCGGGAGCCGCGGCCTTGACGGGGCGGACTTTGCCGTACCCCTCACCGCCCAATCGTGCCGCGTCTCCGGCTGCCGCTCGCGGAGCTCTCGAGGTTTGAGCGGCGCCACCGACTCCGCCTCCGCTTGCTCCCTCCACCCGCAGCCGCAAGCCGAAGCGAAAGGCCAAAGCCAAGGCGCTGCGCTGACCCGGCAGCCTTGGGACGCTCGTCGGCGCCCCTCGAGCCCCCTGCTCCCCGATGGCCTGCACCTTTTTCCTCTGCGTCGCCCATCCGCTCGACCCACTGCCACGTGCGCCTCCCCGACCGCTCTATCGATCCGGTGGAGGGGCTGGCCAAGCTTTTCCTCCTTTTTTTTTGTTCGACACCTTTTCCTTTGATCGACCGTCGGCCCGTCGCCCGGCCGGCTCGTTGTCGGGCCGACTGTCAGCAGGCTGGCGGTCGCCTTTTTCGTCCCTCCTCTCCTACGGGGCGCGTCTCCTCGTTCGCTCTCCAGCGTGCCGTTCGCGGACCTTTTGCAGCGCTTCTTTTCGGTCTTTCGGTCGCACCGCCTCTCGATTCTGTTACGCACGCTTGCAGAACGACGGCAACGGATGTGGGAGCGGAAAGCCAGGGAGCGAGGCACGGGTAGGAGCGGGAAGCTGGGGAGCGGAAAGCCAGGGAGCGAGGCACGGGTGGGAGCGGTCGAGCCTAGGCGGCAGACCGAGCAGACGCGCAGAGCGAGCGCTGAGCAGCGTGCAGGGGAGGGGGGGGGGGGATTCGGGAACGATCAGCAGGCGGGCGCGATGCCCGATCTTCGCTCGCCCATCGCTCCTTTCTTTCGCTCGTCATCTCGCTTCCACTCCAGTCGCCCCCCCCTGCGCCTCTTCACGAGATGTTGGCCCCCTTGAGCGTCGGCGCGACGATGGCGCCCTGCGCCACCACGAGCGGGCTCTCTCCCGACTTGGCCTCGCCGGTGACGGCATCCGTCTTCAGCGTGGGCTGGAGCGCCTCCCAGATCTTCCCCTTGCCCAGCTGGTTGGGCGTGGCGGGGGCGGGGTGGTCCGCGGGGGCCGCCAGGGGGCCGGCGCCCGCGGCCTCTCCCGCCTCGACAAACCAGGCGCGGTCGCCCGGGACAAACCCCTCGGGCGGCAGCAGCGGCTCGACGGCCCTCGCGTCGCCCTCGCCGGCGCTGGCGCAGAGCAGCATGCCGTGGCTCTTGATGCCGCGCAGGTTGCGCGGCTTGAGGTTGGCCAGCACCACCACGCCGCGGCCCTCGAGCGACTCTGGCGCCAGGTAGGGCGCCAGGCCGGACACGATCGTGCGAGGCCCGGTCGCCTCGCCCAGATCCACGCGCTCCACCAGCAGCGCGTCCGCGTCGGGATGGCGAGAGCATTCCAGCACGCGACCCACGCGGACCTCCAGCTTGGACAGGGGAGGCAGCGCCGCGGGCGCCGCGGGGTGCGGTGCCGAGGCCGCCGCGGCGGGGGCGCCCGCGGCCGGAGCGCCCGCGGGCGCCCCGGCCTCGCCTCCGGCGGCCGGCCGCGCCGCGCCAAAGGCGCGGGCGGAGAAGCGGGGCGCGATCGGCGCGCCGATCGGCGCGCGAGCCGCCGCCGATCGGGAGAGGCGCGGCGCGCGAGCGCGCAGGGGCGCGGCCGCCGCGGCCGCCCGGGCCGGGCCGGCGAGCGCGCGCGCGAGGCTCACCATCTCGCGATCGGGCCGGCCGTCGACGGCGAGCCAACGGAAAAGAGGAGAGGCGAAGATGCGGGCCGCGCGCGGCGATGCGGACGAGAAAGCCGAGGGGGCGAGCGGGCGAAGCAAGGCCGGGCCGCGATCGCTGCGAGCCGGCGCGCGGCGGCGCCGTTCTGGTTCGCCGCGACCGCGTCCTGATCGCGTCCTCGGCGCGGCTGCCCCGCTCCGCGCGCTCGTTTCGTTTCGCGTCGACCGTCCGTTTCCGCGCGCGTCCGTCCGGCTCGATCTCGCGATGTTCGCGGTCGCGCGCGCGGCGCTCCGCGCGCGGGGAGGCGCGTCTCTCGCGGCCGCGGTGCGCCCGTTCGCCACCAAGCAGGCGCTCGAGGTGCGCGCGGATCGCACCGTTACGGGAGCTCGCGAGGAAGAACGGAGGAGAAGCGGATGATGGTGGGAAGGGAGGGGAGGGGGGGGGGGGATGGAAGGGCGAGAGAGGGTGGGTGGGTGCGAGAGTGGGGGGGAGGTCCTCGGTCCCCCTCGCCCCATGCCGATCATCACCGCCCTTCCTGCGTCCCCTGCGTCCCCTGCGTCCCCTCCGCCCCTCCTGCGTCCCCCTCGCCCCATGCCGATCATCACCGCCCCTCCTGCGTCCCCTGCGTTCCCTGCGTCCCCCCCCCCCCTTCTCCCTAGCTTCGTTATGGTGACGTGATCGAGGATCGTGGTCGGTTGTTGGAGGTGACGAAGATGCAGCACGTGACGCAGGGTCGTCAGTTGGGCAACGTGCAGCTGGAGCTTCGGGATGTGCTGACGGGGTCCAAGTCGCAGTCTCGTCGTCGTCCGAGCGAGACGCTGTCGACGATCGATCTGTTCGAGAAGCCCGCCACGGCGCTGTACGAGGACGGCGGGACGGTGCACTGCATGCGGAGCGACACGTACGAGCAGGTCGAGGTGCCCCGGGAGGCCTTTGGCGAGGGGGGGCGGTACCTTGCCGACGGCTGCGAGGTGGTGCTCGTCGTGCGAGACGAGCCGGGCGCGCCGGATCAGCTCATCTCCGCCAAGCTGCCCAAGCAGGTCGTGCGCGCGGTCGCCTACGCCGCGCCGCACATCAAGGGCGAAACCATCACCAACTCGTTCAAGCCCGCGGAGCTCGAGGGAGGCGCGGGCGTCCAGGTCCCGGGCTTTGTCGTCAAGGGAGACCGCATCGTCGTCGATACCGCAAACCACACCTTTGTCCGAAGAGCCAAACCAGACGAACAGTAGCGCACAACGCGCCAAAACACAACACCAAGGGAACAGATGGGCGAGGCGGAGAGGTGGAGGCGAGAGGAAGGGAGGGAGACGGAGGGGGGGGACGTCCCGATGCAGAGAGATGGAGAGGGAGGACGCCGCGATGCGACAGAGAGGACACAATTTTGCAACGACACACCAACGAGAAAAGGAAGAGACAGGAGAGAGAGAGAGAGAGAGAGAAAGAGAGAGACAGGGGAGAGAAAGCGAGACAGGAGAGAGAGAAAGAGAGAGACAGGGGAGAGAAAGCGAGACAGGAGAGAGAGAGAGAGAGAAAGAGAGAGACAGGGGAGAGAAAGCGAGACAGGAGAGAGAGAAAGAGAGAGACAGGGGAGAGAAAGCGAGACAGGAGAGAGAAAAAGAGAGAGGAGAGAGAGAGAAGAGATGGATCGAGCGACGGGATCGAGCGAGAAATGGGTGGGGGGAGAGGAGCACTGTCCGCGTGCGCATCACATCATCATCATCATCATCATTTCACCACGCGTTTCGTTCTTCGTCGGTCATGGCCGGTTCTCCGCGCGCGATTCGGCGCAGAGAGCGTTCGAGGACGTCTTTTCGGACCGTCACCATGGGGTAGGCCACGAGGCGGAGCGAGACGGTGACGTCGCCGATGGCAAAGGGCGCCGAGGGGAACTCGGCGACCGTCACCGCGAGCGGGGGGTCGGGGTCGTCGCCGCCGCGGCCCAGCTCGCGCTGCGCGATCGGGTGCTCCCAGCCGTCCACGGTCAGCGTGCACCAGAACCGCGTGCTCTCCGCGTCGCCCATCACTCCCACGCTCTGCTCCTGGGGCGTCAGCGCGAGCGCCCCCGGCGACGGCGCCGGCGCCTCGGACGCCGGCAGCAGACGCCGAAACAGGCCCCGCAGGTCCTGCGGCCCGGAGATCGGACTCAGCGCCACCTTGCACGCGCGACAGCGCCCGGGGCCGTCCCGCGTACGCACGTGCAGAGCCAACGACGCGCCGCGGGGAAGCAGACCCGCCGCCGCCGCCGCGCGCCGCGTGCGGCCCAGCGACCGCGGGCGGGCCGCGCCCCCGGGCGAGGGGGGGGCCGGCGCGGACGCCGCGAGGGGGGGCGGGG
>PGFX01003990.1:0-10622 GCA_003612995.1 Prototheca bovis | reverse complement strand
CTTCCCCTCTCCCCCCCTCCCCCTCCGTCGCTGCGCGCCCGAGGCGCGCGGCGGCCGCATCCCTCCGGCCGGCGGCTCCGTCGCCCGCGCGTCTCTGCGCGTCCGCGCGTCGCTCCCTCTTTCCCGCAGCCGCTCGGTCGCGTCTGCTCGGATCGGCTCGCGGCTTTGCGTGTGCGTCGCGTCCGTGCGGAGCCGGCGTTCCCCCCTCGCGCCTCGTTTCTCCGTCTGCGGCGGTCGGCTTTGCGCGCGCCATGGCTGGGCTCCTGCGCGGCGCGCGGGCGCTGGGCGGGCTCGTCCAGCGTCTGCACGGCGCGGATCTCCACGCGTCCGTGCGCGTCGGTTTTTCCGCCGGCGTCCCGGCCGCGTCGTCGCGCGTTGCGGCCGCGATGGCCTCGTTCGCGCCCGCCGGCGGCATCGTCCCGAGCCGCTGGCTGAGCGTCTCGGCCGCGGCGCCCTCGTCCACGGAGTACGTCGCGCTCAACACCATCCGCGACAACGAAGGAGCCAAGAAGCAGGCGCGTGGTGTCGAGGGAGAGGGAGGAAGAGCGAGGGGGGGGGGAGGGCGCCGGGAGCGGACCCACAAGGGTGAGGGAGGAGAAGCGGGGGATGCAGAGGGAGTGTGTGGTGGAGGTGCGGAGGGATGGGTCGTTCAGGTCGATTTGCAGAGCGGGTGGATGGGTCGGTCGATGGTAGGATTGACCTCGACAGCTCGAGCTCGAGTTCGAAACGGGGGCGGCTCCGGGCCCTCGTCCTCCCCCTTTCGTTCTCCCCCTTCTCGTTCGCTCGGCGCACTCTCACCCCCCCCTTCCCTCCCCCCCCTCCCCGTGATCTTCCGTGTGTGCGCAGCGTCGTCGCTGGGCTCGCGGCACGGGTTCCGGTCGCGGGAAGACTGCGGGTCGCGGTGCGAACGGTCAAAAGTCTCGTTCCGGCGGTCCGGTGAAGCTTGGTTTCGAGGGTGGGCAGACGCCTCTGTTCCGCAAGGTGCCGAAGCGTGGTTTTTTCAACCCGTTTTCGCGCGAGCTGAACGCGGTTTCGATCGGCAAGGTGGTCGATTGGGTGCTTGCGGGCCGTCTGGACGCCTCGCGGGCGATCACGCTCAAGGACCTGCGCGACAGCGGCGCCGTCTCGCGGAAGCTTCGCGACGGCGTCAAGGTGACGGGCGCCGAGGCCTGGAAGCTCCGGCGGCTCAAGGCGCCGCTGCACCTGCAGGTGCAGGCGGCCACGGCGGGCGCCCGCGAGGCCGTCGAGGCGGCGGGAGGGAGCGTCGAGACGGTCTACTACAACGCCCTCGGCCTCCGCGCTCTCGCCGACCCGGCCTGGTTTGCCGCCAGAGGCAGACCCCTGCCCAAGCCCGCCCGCATCCCGCCCAACAAGGTCGAGCGCTTCGACAGGAGGGGCGACCTCCCGCCCAACGTCGACATCTCCGCCCAAACCGCAGACGCCTGAGAAACCAGGGGGAAGCGAGAAAGGAGGGGAAGGGCAAGGGGGAGGCGAGGGGAAAGGGGAGGCCAGGCGAGGGGAAGGGGGCGAGGAGGCCAGGCGAGGGGAAGGGGGAGAGGAGGCCAGGCGAGGGGAAGGGGGAGAGGAGGCCAGGCGAGGGGAAGGGGGCGAGGAGGCCAGGCGAGGGGAAGGGGGCGAGGAGGCCAGGCGAGGCTCATGATGCGGGGAGGGGAGGGAAAGGGGGGGAGAGGCTCATGATGCGGGGAGGGAAAAGGGGGGGAGAGGCTCATGATGCGGGGAGGGAAAAGGGGGGGAGAGGCTCATGATGCGGGGAGGGAAAAGGGGGGGGGGGAGCCGGCGCCGCACGGGCGGCCTCATGATGGGGGGCGGCGAGGACCGCCTCCTCCGCTCTGGGCCTGGCCGGCGAGGGCGGGAGCCAGGGCAAAGGAGGAGCGCTGGGCGGCGTGTGCGTTTTTGCGTCGACGACAGAGGAGCGCTGCATGGTCGCTGCCGGCAACTCTGCGGGGGGGAGGGGGGCGCGAGAGGCCGGCAGAGAAGCGGAAGGTTCCAAAGAGCGACCGTCCAAGGCTCAAGGCCCCTGGCCCCTGGCCCCTGGCCCCTGGCCCGAGGTTCAAGGGAGATTTGAGGGGCTTTGGGGGGGTGGGGGGAGGGGGAAATTCGGCCGGACGACCACCGCAACGCCGAGAGACCCGCCCCCGACTGCCCCTGTCATGCCCCGCTCCCCTCATGCCCCGCTCCCCCCATGCCCTGTGCCCCTCTCCCCTCCTGCGCCGTTTTCCTCGTTCCTCATGCCCGCGCTGCTCTCGCCTCACTTCCGTTAGCTTCCCCCCGCCCCCCTCGCCTCTCCCCTTCCCTCTCGCGCCTCTCCGCCCGCCGTGCCCCCTCGCGTCTCTCCCCACCACGCCTCTGCAAGTTTTTTTCGAACAGTTTTCCGACGCGCGCGACGCCCGAGTCGGCGCAGAGAGGGGGCAAAGCCGGGTGCGGCGCCGCGGGAGCGGGCGCGAGCGCGAGCGCGAGCGCGTCGCGTCGCGCGCGCGCGCGGGGGCCCGGCGGGGGACCGCCTCGGCGCGGAGCTCGGGCGGTCGCGCACGAGAGCGCACGACCGCGCCGCCCGCGGGCACACAACCATGGCTCTGCCTCTTGCACCGCTGGTCGGCGGCGCTCGCATCCCACCGCCGAGCGCCCTGCGCTCGCTCGCCCCGCCTCCCGGCGTGCGCGCCCTGCCACCCAGGTGCGCAACGGCCGCGGCGGCCGCGGCGGCGCGTCGTGCGCGTCTCGATCGCGCGGACGCGGCCCAAGTCGGCGGGAATGCGCCTCGAGGCGGCCTCGCGATTTCCGGGGGCGCCCCCCCCCGCCCCGCCGCGAGCGACCCCGGTCGAAACCGCCGCGAAGCCGCGCGGCGGCTCGGCGCCACCGCCGCGCTCGCCACGTCGCTCACCCACGCCCTTTCCCCCGCAGCCGGCGCTTCTCGGACGCCGCCACGATGCGGGTACGGCTTGTGCCCTTGCAAAGGCGCATTGCGTGGGTGGATGACGGGGGCCGCGCGACGGCCGGAGAGACGGGGAGGGGCGGAGGGGCGGGGAGCGAGGGGCGGCCGCGCGGACGAGATTCTGCGATCGACGTGGGGAAGGAGGCGGGAGGGGCGGGGGTATGGGAGGGGGAAGCGTGGGAGGGAGGGAACGTGGGAGGGGGGAAAGAGGGGGAAGAAGGAGGACGGGTGGCTGGGAGGTCAAGCGAAGGGCGAGGGAGGGGAGGGGGGGAGAGGGGGGGGAGGGGGGGGGGTGCAGGAGAGGGGTGGTGGCTGGGGGAGCGGGCGGGAGGTGTGCTCTCCTCTCCTCTCCTCTGAACGTGCGCTTCTCATTTTTTTCCACGCGCGCATCGGCGTTCTCCTCCTCACTCCATTCTTTTTCCTTGCCGTCCTCCGCGTCCTTTCCAGAACGCGTTCCGGGCCGCAGTGCGGGCCGTCGAGAACGCGGCGACGTCCCCGGCCGCCGCCGAGCAGGTGGCGTACGCGACCGAGGAGCCGGACGCGGTCCGCGAGGCCGCGCTGCAGGGAGCAGACGCAATGTACTACGCCGCCGAGCACGCCTCGACGGCCGCCGTCGCCGCCGCCGCCGCCGCCGCCGCGGGCGCGGCCGTCGCCGCCGCCGCGGACGGCCCCGCCGACGCGGCCGACGGCCGAGGCGTCGACCTTGGCGGGAACGCTCCGGTTCCCGCCAAATCCGGTTACGAGACGATCGACGAGGTGGACCACGGCGAGGCCGCCGCGGGGGGCGCGGAGCGCGTCCCGCGCGTCCCCCGCCTGGCGGAGGGGGGCGCGGCCTACCCTGCGGGCGGCTCGCCGCCGCCCTCCCCCACGACGCGGGCGGCGTCCGAGCTCCCCCCCGCGGGCGCCAACGAGCCGTCGCCGCTGCCGTTCTCGGCCGCCGGCGCGGCGGGGGCCGAGCCCGGGCTGCCGCTCTCGGCCGCCGGCGCGGCGGAGTCCGAGCCCGGGCTGCCGCTCTCGGCCGCCGGCACGGCGGGGGCGGAGCGGTTCCTGGCGCCGGGGTCGCTGGCGCCTCTGCTCGAGACGGTGCCGCCCGAGGCCTCCGCGCCCGCGGCCCCGTCCGCGGCATCTCCCGCTCCGCTGCCGCTCTCTCCCGACACGCCGACGCGTTTCCTGGAGATGGCGCGCGCGCAGGCGCAGGCGCGGCCCTCGCCGGCGGTGGGGGTCATCCTTTCAGACGTCCCCCTGCGGGCGTCGCCGCCCGGGGCGGGCGGGCCCGGCGCCGGGGCCGGGCTCGCCGCCGCGCTCGCGCCCGCCTCGCCGCCCGCCGCGCCGCCGTCCGAGGAACCGGACTTTTCCGCGCCGTCCGCGCGGGGCGTGGTGGTCGTCTCCGGCGGCGACCCGGGCCCCGCCGAGGGCACGGTCGTGGGCGGGTCGCTGCGCGACACGATCGGCACGGTCGCCTCGATCCTCGAGCGGCAGGGCCTCGAAGCGGCCCGAGGAGGCGCAAAGGGCGAGCCCGAAACGAGCGGAGCGGCAGAGGGCGGGGGGGGCCCGGGGGCGCCCACCCGCCCCGTCCTTGGGGCCGGAGGGGGCGTGGAAGCGTTGGCTCGGCCCGCCTCCCCGGGGGCGCCGCGGCCTCGTGCGAACGACGCCACCGCCGAGGATTTTCCTCGTGCGAGCGGGGGATCCTTGGCGATGACGACGGTCGACGAGGAGGAGGGCCCGCTGGAGGCCCACCCCCCCGCCCTCGTCGCCAGCCTGGGGGATGACGTCATCGGTGACGTTATCGACGACGAGGACGACGAGGACGACCCGACGGTGCTGGCCCTGCGAGGCGCAGACAGCATGTACTACTGAGCGGGCCGCTGCCGCCGAGCCGCTGCCGCCGGGGCACTGCCTGCCGCCCTTGGGTTGTGCCTCGTTCGACTCGCCCCTCTCCCTTTCCCGGAATCGCACACGCAGCTCCCTTTCCTTCCCTTCCCTTTCCTTCCCTTCCTGTCCCTTCCCTTCCTGTCCCTTCCTGTCCCCTCCCTTCCTGTCCCTTCCCTTCCTGTCCCTTCCTGTCCCTTTCCTTCTCCCCGCTGCTCCCGCAGCGCTGCGTCGTTGCCCCTGGCCCTTTCCTCCCGCTTCTCGTCCTCCCTCCGCCGACACACCGATCGCTCTTGTTCACGCTTGCTCTCCTTCGAGTCTCTTCGCGCCACCCCCCACCCGCTCCGCACCCCTCGCCCCCCTCCTCCGGCGCCGCCTCCGCCGCTCCCTTGCCTCCCCCGCCCCCCTCCTCCGGCGCCGCCTCCGCCGCTCCCTTGCCTCCCCCGCCCCCCTCCTCCGGCGCCCCGTCGCTTGCCCCCCTCGCCCGCCTGAGAGTCGCGGCCGCCTCTCTTTTCCGCCGCCTTCCTCCTTGCCGTCCCGCCGATTCGTCCCCCCTCCCGCCGCCGCCCGCGGCGCACCGCAGCGCCCGTTCGCGCCTCTCCCTGCCCGGCCGCCCCCTTGGGGTCGGTCTTTTCCTCTTCCTCTTTACGTCATCTCTCTGTCCTTTTTCCTCCGTCTCTTCCCCCATTTGCGCATTCATCCCTTCGTCTCTTTCCGCAACCCTCGATTCGCCACCCCCCCTCTCCCCGCAATCGCCACCCCTCTCCGCCTTCCTCCCTCCCTCCCTCCCCTCCCCTCTGCCCCGCCGTGGCCCCGCTGGCTCGCTCCTCCCCGCTTCCTCCGCACTGTGCCTCGTTGCTTCCCCCCCCCCCCCCATCGATTCTTCCTTTCGCCCCTGCGCCTCGCCTTCCCTCCCGAAACCCAATGGTCGCCAGGCCCGCCTCGGCCCCCGTCGCCCCGCGGACGGCTCCCGCGATGAATGGCCGACAGATCGATGCGAGCGCGCCAGGGGCGTGGGCGACGGGGGGGGTGGGGGGGGGTGGGGGGGGGGAACGTTGCATGGAGCGCAACGAGCCGACGGGGGGGTGGGGGGATGCGACGGGGAGACGGGGCGCCGGCGATGCCGGCCTCGCTGGAAAGCCCAGAAAGGGGGAAGGGCCGGCACGCCCCGCTGGTGGCGAGGGGGGCTCGAGGAATCCCCTCGCCCGTCGATGCGGATCCGTGTTGTGAACCCGCTCCCCGAGCCCCGTCCTCGCCTCCCACCCAGCTTGCACCTTCTTTTCCTCCATCTCTTCCACTTTGCAGAGGCGCGCCGCTCGCCCCTGCTTTTCCTTCTCTCTCTTTCTCTTGTCATTTTTTTTTCTGGCCTCTTTGATCGACCTGGCGGCGGCTTTGGCCGCGCCCGCGACCGCCGCCTCGCCCGCCGCCCCGAGAGCGGCCGCCTCTGGTGCTCCGAAAGCGACACCCCCCACCCGACTGTCCCTTGCGTCCCGACGCGTGCCTTTGCCCCGTCTTTTCCCGCTCGCCCCAGCGTGCTCTTCCCCCGCTTCCTCGCTTCACCTCCGTTCGCGCGCGCCGCAGCGCACGCCGTTTCCACCGTTCCGCGCCCGCTCCGGGGTAGAGAAGCGCCCTCGAGGAGGGCCTTCCCCGAGTGCTCCCCCGCCTCCCCCCTTGCACCCCTTTGCCCCAAACGTTCGCCTCCCTCCTCGCACCCCTTTGCCCCAAACGTTCGCCTCCCTCCTCGCACCCCTTTGCCCCAAACGTTCGCCTCCCTGCGCTTCCTTTGCCGCGCGTTCGGACCAGCCGTACCGAGCGTCACTCACCCCCCGCCCTTTCCCCCTCCCCCCTCTCGTTCCCTCTCGTCCCCTCTCATCCGCGCCGACTCTGGGCGCACCGACCCGCCCGCGGCCGGGCGCGCGCGCTTCCCCCTCGTCCCGCTCCCGTTCCTCGCAGCAGGTCGAGTCCCCTGCCCGTCTCCTCCCTCTCCGCTCCTCTCCGCGGCGGACCCAGCCGCCCCCTGTGCCTTCTTCGCTGCGCCCCCTCTCCCCGACCGCTGCGAGCCCCCCCGCTCCCTCCCGCTCCGGGCCGCAGCTCGCGTCGTGCTCGCTCCCTCCCGCTCCGGGCCGCAGCTCGCGTCGTGCTCGCTCCCTCCCGCTCCGGGCCGCAGCTCGCGTCGTGCTCGCTCCCTCCCGCTCCGGGCCGCAGCTCGCGTGTCGCGGCCGCCCCATCCTCCCCTCTGGACGCCGTCGGCCCCCACGCTCCGTCTTCCCCCCCCGACTGCCGCCGGCCCCCACGCCCCGTGCCCGCGCGCAAGCGCGGGTGTAATGCTCTGCACCTCTCCTCTCCGTCGCGTGGTGCGTATGCGGCGTATCTACACGGAAGAAAGCGCGCGAGCAAAGGAAGACCCGCCGAGGGATCGGAGGGAAGGCGGCGGGCAGGCGCAGGGAGCGGCAGCGAGAGCGGGCGGGCGTCGAGGCGGAGAGCAAAGGGAGATCGGAGGCGGGAAAGAGGAACAGAGACGAAGAACGATGCGAACAGGCATCGGAAGCCCCGCCGGACGAGCAAAGACAAAGGGGACCTTTGGGTCCGCGGGAGGAGGGGGGAGGTGGCAGGGGGGGGCGGAGGGGGCAGCGGGGCATAGGGAGACGGCGTGGTGGCAGGGGGGGCGGAGGGGGCACAGCGGGGCACAGGGAGATGGCGCGGTGGCAGGGGGGGCGGAGGGGGCACAGCGGGGCACAGGGAGACGGCGCGGTGGCAGGGGGAGCGCCCCGTGTGTCGTGCAGAAGAGGCTGCGAGGACGGGAGCGCAAAGGAGACACGAGAACGAACGCGGAAGAAAGATCGCAGGCAGAGGCTCCGACGGAGCGGCGGACAGGCGTCGGAAGCTGCGACGGATGCTCGGCGATGGGGAGGGGGGGCGGTGCAGGAGGCCCGGCGATGGGGGAAAGGGGGGGAGGAGATCAGGGCGCCCCCGCCGACGGCGGCTCCGGAGAGGTCGCCGCGCCGCGGGCGCGGGCACGAGAGGGAAAAACGGGCGCAGAGGGCGCGCGCGCGCGACGCAAGGCGACGATCGGGCGGACGGGGCAACGGTGGGGAGAGAAGAAAAGGATAGAGGTGCGGAGTTTGGCATCGCGCGGAAAAAAAGGTCTTGTTCCAAGGAGGAAGAGAGATCGTGGGTGGGTGGGGAGAAGGCGAACGGGGAAGAGAAGCGATCTTCCGAAGACGAGGCGATCGCCCGGAGACCAAGAGATCGAGGGCGGTCCGCGGGGACAGCGGAAAAGGACGCGGTTGGTGGAAGGGAGAAGAGCCGCAGCGCGGGCGGCGGCCGAGGCGACGCGGGGCGGCTGTGGGGCAGAGGGGAGATCCCGAGGCGGGGCTCACGCGCGAACGGGGGGAAAAGACGCACGAGTGGGGAGGAGAGGGATCGAATGAAAGACGGCGCGGGAGAGGCGCAAGAGGAAGGCACGGGGCGCGAGGAGCGCGGGGTGACGTCGTCGCTCGTCGCCCGCCGCGGCCAGCCGGGCCGCGGCGGGCGACGAGGCGAGTGGACGAGGCGATTCGACTCTGCATGCGAAGGAGGGTCCGAAATGGGGGAGAGAAAAGCGCGCGATCGCCGAGGGAGCGTGCGAAAAGCCGCCGCGGGTGCGAAGAAAAAAGGGACGCTTCTCGATGCGCCTCGTGCGGAGGGAGAGCCCGGGAGCCCAGGAGCCCAGGAGCCCAGGAGCCCGGGAGCCCGGGAGCGCAGAGCGGCACGTTCTCGGCGCTGGGTGGTCGGTGCTGGGTGGTCGGTGGTCGAGACGCTCGGGGCTCCCCCGCCCCCCCGCCCCCGCCCCCCCTCTCACCTGCGGCCGGGCTTTGCACCCTCCCGTGTGCGCTTCCGGTCGCCCGCGCTCGCTCGGCGCGGCGCGGTGCGGGGTGCGGCTGCTCACGGCCCCCCTCCCCCCCCCGCTCCTTCCCTGCGCGCCGCCTCGTCGACAGGTAGGTCTTTCCACCGTCGGAGGGGGTCTGGGATGGGTGGGTTTGGGTCTGGGAGCTGTTGGACGTCCAGCTTCTGCAGCAGCTTCCAGAGGGCATAGATCCAGATGTTGTGCGCTCCCGGGGCGCACCAGTGCGTGCATTCCTTTGCGGTGTGCATGTCGTAGAGCGGGACGGTTTCGTTCCAGGTGTCGAGCTGCGGGATGCCTCGTTCGCGGACGATCGGGGCGCTGATGCGGTTGCGCCAGCCGCCGAGCTTAACGTGTCGGTTGGGCCCGACGAGGTCGCCCGGCCGCAGGCCGAGCCGGGCGCCGCGGACGCCGGCGAGGCGCACGCCCTCGATGGGCCTGCAGCCTCTGGCGTTCTTGAGCTTCTCGCCCGCCTCGTCCGGGTGCGGAAACTCGCCGTTCGCGATGTCAAAGTGCTGCGGCGTGTTGTCGCGCCACACGGTCGTGCGCGGGAGCGCGGACGCGTTGGCGGCCACGTAGTCGGCCCAGCGCCGCACCAGCTCCGGGTAGAGGCCCTCGCGCTTGTGGTGCCACAGCCCAAAGTTGGCCACCATGACGTCCTCGCGACGCATCGTCAGCAGACCCGCGTTCGGAAACACGCTCGCCAGCATGTGCTCCGCGTAGTTGGTGCGCACGTGGCACAGACGCGCCCCGCCCACGTACGTCGTGCAGATCGGAACGGCCACGCCGCAGCACGCGTCGCCCACCACGCGCGCCTCGATCGCCGCCAGGCGCGCGGGGTCGGCAGTCACGTTGGCGTCGATCGTCGACTCGATCGCCAGCGGACGGAGAAAGATCTTCAGCACGCGGTAAAAGTACTGCATCTGGCTGTCGCCCACGATCCAGAGCGTCCGGCCGGCCAGGTACCGCCACAGGTCGCAGGGCACGAAGCCGAGCATGTCCTGCGTGTCCGGACGGCGACGATACGTCTCCTGGAGCTGCGCGACGCGATCGCCGGGACAGCCCTCGACGCCGCGGTCGCCCCAGCCCCACGTGAAGACCGGAATCTCAGAGCCGTTCCGGGCAGCCGCCAGCGCCGCGGCCCGAAAGCCCGCGCCGCAGGCCTCCTGCAGCGCGGGCGTCGCGGCGATCCGCCGAGCGACAGCCGACGGACCCCCGGAGGCCGACGCGCGCGACACCGACGACGCCGACCGCGACGACTGCAGGGACGACAGTCCAAGAACGCCGAGGAAGAAGACGACCGCAAGAGCCGCCGCGCGGCGGCGAAAGGACGCCTCCCGAGCGCGGCGAGCGCGGACGCCGTCGCGCGCGGCGGCCGCGCGCGACGACGACCTTCCGGCCCACCACAGCGGGTGCGACATCGCCGGATGCGCCCTCGCGCGGACCGCGTCGATGCCACGAGGACGAGAGCGGAACGACGGGGCGATCCGAAGATCGCGCGGCGAGCCGGGCGCCCGTGCGCGCGGCCAAAGGGCGCAGGCGCGAGCGAACGAGCGGTGCGCGAGGAGGACGGTGCAGCGGGGGCACGCGCGAGGAAGGTGGAGGCAGGGGGGGGGGTCGCGGGAGAGATGGGGACGAGGAAAAGTCTGGAGAGGGGCGGAGCGGGGCGAGGGGGGGTGCTTTGAACACTCGCACGGCGCACGATCGGGCGCGAGGACCGTCGCGGCGCGCGCGGCGGCGGGCACGAGAGCGATTGCGGCTCGCGGCTCTCGAGATTGCTTTTCGACGCGAGAGGCCCCATTTGCGCGCCGCGGAAACCGACGCAGAGGGAGGGAGAGGGGTGGAGGTGGGGGGGGGGGATGGTGGAGTGACGAGCGGGGCGCGGGGAGGAGAGAGTGGGGGGGGGGAGAGGGTTCGGAG
>PGFX01003989.1:0-10628 GCA_003612995.1 Prototheca bovis | reverse complement strand
GATTGAATCATTTTGATTCTTCGTCAGCTTCAGTTGTGTTTAAGAGCTTTGTTTTCGCCGTCGCGTCGCGACCGGCCGTCTTCGCGCATCTTCCTTCGCGTCGGTGGTTGGAGTTCTCACGCCGGGGGACGGCAAGGACCGGCGCGCGGCCCTGCGCCCGACGCGCCGACGCGGCTGGCGGCCCTCCTCCGTCGCGCGCTCGTCGCCGCGTTCCCGGCCTCGAGCACTCGTCGAGCAACCGAGGCTTCTCGCCGCGGCGCCAGGCGATGCCGCGGTCGATCTGGGCGGATGCCCAGGGATTTTCCAAGTGCGCTGCGGCATTTTGTGCGGGTTTGCGAACGCGTGGCGCGCTCCCGAATCGGACGCGTTCCGGAGGAGGCGCGAGGGGCGGCGAGGGGGGAGGGGGCCGGAGCGGGAGGCGGCGGCCCGGGGCCGGAGCAGCTGGGGGAAGCAGACCCGTTCTCCGGCGAGCACTGGAGCGGCGCCGCGCGGACGGGCGTTCGCGGTCGTGGAGGGCGCGCGTGCGTGTTTGGACTCATCACGCGTCGTTTGAAAACGGCGAGGTGGCGACGGAGGGGGGATTCGGACGGATGGGTGGGTCGGGGTGTGTGTGTGTGGAGAGAGGGGGCGAGGGGGAGGTGAGGAGGCGAGGGGAGGGGAGAGGGGGGGGGGAGGGGCCAAAGGGCGCCTCCGTCGCGGGAGGGATGGGCGGAGGAACCCGGAGACGTGCCCGGCGGTGAGGGGGGTCTCCGGGAACCGAGCTCCGGGAGTGGCGGGCGGCCGTCGCGCGGTCTTCGCCCGGCCGTCGCCCGGGCGAGGACCGCTTCGCACCCCCTCTACCCCGCCCCGCCCTCCCCCCCCTTCCCACCTCGCCGCCTCCCCTGCTCTCCCTCTCTGCCCACCTCGCCGTCCCGCCCCGTTCTCCCCCCCCCTGCCCGCAGCCTGCCTGCCCTGTCCTCGAGCACGCTGGTGTCTCCGACGCCGGTGGTGCTGGGTCGGGGCGGGTACGCGCAGGTGCTGTTCGGGCAGCTGACGTCCTCTGGTGCTCCCGTGGCTCTGAAGACGGTCCGGAAGACGGGCCTGAAGAGCGAGGTGGAAATCGACGTGGCGGCCACCGAGGTGGACCTGATGACGGCCTTCAGGGGCGCCCGCCGGCTCGTCTGGCTGCTGGGCGTGGCCGAGACGCAGGACGACTACACGCTCGCGCTGCCGCTCTTCCACGGCGGAAACGTGCACGAGGTCGTCTACGACGCGCGAAAGCGCTTTCTCGAGCGCTGGAAGAGCGAGCTGCAGCGCGCAGAGGAGGAGATCGCGCGAGAAGAGGACGGGCGCGGGGGGGCGACGGAGGAAGCGCGAGGCGAAGGCGGCCACCGGTCCGGAGCCTCCGCTCCCGGCGCACCCCCTCCCACCGCCCCCCTCGCCCCCGGCGCCTCCCCTCCCACCGCCCCCCTCGCCCCTCCTCCTCTCCCCTCGTCCTCCCGCTCGCCGCGCCCGGCCGCCTGGCCGGCTCCGACGGGCGCGCGCGCGGTGTGGCTCGAGTGGGAACGGTACGTGGCGCGCGTCTTCCGCGCGATGCTCGAGTGCGTGCTCGAGTGCCACTCCAAAGGCGTGCTGCACCGCGACATCAAGCCGGAGAACTTTCTCGTGCGCTGGCGCCGCCCCGCCGAGCTCGACCTCGGCCGCGCGGGCCTCCGGGCGGCCGGCGTGGCGCCGGGCGCCTCCGGGGCCGCCGAGGTGGAGGCGGCGCTCGAGGGCGTCCGGCGCGAGCTGGAGCGCGGGGCGCCCGGAGGCCTCTGCCGCGTGGCCCTAAGCGACTTTGGCCTCGCGGCACGCCTCACGGGCGACGGCGGCTGCGTCGCCGACGCCGGGACGCGCGGGTACAAGGCCCCCGAGATCCGGTTCCTCTCCGACTACATCCGCGCCAGGAGCAAAGCCAGGGACCAGGCCAGGCTGGCCGCCAGGGAGGGCCAGGCGGGAGCGGGCGGGGCGGCGGGCGGGGCGCGCCCGGGCGGCGACGACGCCGGACGGGCGGGCGGAGCCCTTCCCGCGCCGGCCGGGACCGCGGCTGCTGCCGGCGCCAACGGGAACGAGAACTTTAACGGGGTCGCCGACGCCGACGCGCGCGCTGCGGGCAGCCCTCCTCGCCAGCAGCCGTTTGCCGCTCAGATCCCTCGCTCGCGCCCCCCCCCGCTAGATCCTCCCCCCGCCCCCCCCACGTCGCCCCTGGACGCGTTCGTCGGCTTTCCGACGAGCTACGGCCTCCCCGTGGACCTCTGGTCGCTCGGGATGTCGCTCTGCGCTCTTTTGATCGGTCGGCTGCCGTACAAGGACGACGTGTACCGCGGCTTTCCGGCCTCGTGGTGGTCGCTCCCCCCCGAGGCTCCCGAGCAGTCTCCCGCGGCTCGAGTGCTCGAGGACGCGGTCCGCATGCCAGCGCGGTGGGCCGCGCGCCTGTCCGCGGAGGAGGAGCGTCTGCGGGCTCTCCTGGCCCGCCTCGCGCTGTCCGAGGCGGAGGAGATGCACCTGCAGGAGCGGCAGGCCCTGCGGCGGCAGGCAGAGGAGATGGCCGGCTACGCACACGGCTGGCGCTACTGGGCGGCCGCCTGGGCGGCCGAGGACCCGCCGCGCGCCGCCGTCGCGCGCGACAACCTCGCGCAGTGCCTGCAGCGACGCGAGCACCTCCGCGCGCAGGCGCGGCGGCTCGAGGCGCAGCACGGCGCGGTGCGCGTCGAGACCTGGAACGCCGTCGTCGAGGCCCGCGCCAGGCTCGAGCGCCTCGCCGCCACCCGCCGCGCCTGCGAGGCCTCGGCCAGCCGCGACAGGCCCACCTGCGCCGCGGGGGGGAGGCCCTGCGTGAGCCAGGACGCCTTTGACGTCCTGCATGCGCTGCTGCAGTACGTGCCCGCCAGGAGAGCCGGAATCGCGCAGGTCCTCGACATGCCCTGGCTCCGCGACGCCCACCCGCTGGGGGGAGCGGAGACGCGGTCGAGCGAGCAAGGCGCGAACGCCGCCAAATGCCCCGTCGAGGACGCAACCGGGCGGGGCGGCCTCGGTGCACGCGTCGCGAACGCCGCAGGGAGCACCCCGGAGCGCTCCGTCGGCGCCGCTTCCGCCCCCGCCGTCGGCGCGCCGCGAGGGCAACCTCTCCGCCCCGCTCCCGACGCCGACGGCGTGTCGCGGGGGCAACCTCCGGATGCAGCTCCCGGTGTGCCGCGACGGCCGGCGTTCGAGAGCAACCCGGCCCTCGTCTCCCCGGACCCGTGGTGGTCGCAGTGGCAGGCCGAGGGCGTTCCAGACGCTGTCGTGGCCGGCGTCGGCCCGGACCGCGAGCCGCTCGGCGCCCGGCCGGGCGAGCGCGCGCGCAGCATCCGGATGCGCGACGCAGGGACACGGGGAGATTCGAGCGAGAGGGCGGCGGACGAGGACGCTGGCCAGAGCGGCCCCGGTTCTGCGTCGCGCTCTGGGTCCTCGCGGCCGACCGAGCCGCAGCCGCTCGAGCCCCGCTCGGCGCCCCCCGCGGCCTCGTCTGCGCCCGCGCCGCCGGCGCCGGACGCCGCCTTCGACGCCATGGAGGGCGTCGTCGAGGAGACGCAGTCGCACGCCCCATCGACGGAACGCGGCGCGCTCGCCGCCGCAGACGCTACCGAACCCGCCTACGCCCCGGCCGTTGCTGCCCCCGCCCCCGCCGTCTCCGCCCCCACCGCCGCCGCCTCTGCCCCCGCTGCAGCGTCGGTGGCGCAGGCGTACGTCCGCATCCTGGGCACGGCACCGTCGTCCTTTCCGTCGACCGCTTCGCTGTCGTCGCTGGACGCCTCGTGCGCGGGCGCGGGCCGCATGGACCGCGCCTCGTCGCGCGCCCTGGGGCCGCCGGACGGCCTCGCGGGCATCGGCGGGACCGAGAGCGAGTGGGAGGAAGAGTGGGAGGACGACGGGTGGGAGGAAGAGTGGGAGGAGGAGGAGGAGGAGGAGACAGTGGAGGAAGAAGAGGCGTCGGAGGAGGCAGAGCTGCCGAGCGAAGGGGTCTCCGGGGAGGAAGAGGCAGACGTGGTCGGGCCTCTGCCGACGCGGGCGGCGTTCGGGACCATCCCGCCGGGGTACTCGCAAAACCCCGTGATGCAGACGATCTTCTCCGCGGCCTTCCAGGCCCGCTTTCACGTCGACCCGATCGACCCCCCCCGCCCGGCTTCGACGGCGGACCTCCGCGTCTCGGACGGCGGCTCGGTCGCGCCGGGAGGCTCCGGCACCCGCCGCAACGCAACTGCGACCCGCGCCTCGTCCCGGGACCGCCCCGAGGAGACCGCGACCCGCGTCTCGTCCCGGGCCCGCGCCGAGTCGGGCGCGGCCGCGGTCTCGACCTCGTCCTCGCTCATCGTGACCGCCAGGACGAACGCATCCTCCCTCTTCCCGCGCGACTCGAGGTTGCTCGCGCTTCGCTCGATCGCCGACGGGCACCTCTCGGCACCGCTCTTCCCGCTCCCCACGAGCGAGCTCGGCGCCGGTGCCCAGGCGGGCCAGCCGGCAGACCCGCGCTCGGGGGCAGCCTCTCGCGCGCAGATGGGCGACCCGTCCGACGCCGGCTCGTCCGCCTCCCCGAGCTCGGCGCGGCGCGTCTCGCCGACCTCGGCGCCTGCCGGCGCCTCGGCGCCCCCCTGGCTCTCCCCGGCCGCCGAGTCGCCCACGTCCGCGCCGGCGGCGCTCCAGGCCGACCCGGCGCTGATCCGCAGCTTTGCTCGTTCGCTCTCACGCGGCTCTGCGTCGGCGCGCCGCGGCCGGCTTGCGGCCCACGCGCCGCGGGGCCCCCCGCAGGCGCCGCCGACGCGCGGGGCCTCGACCGACGCCCAGACACGGCCGGCGCGCCCGCGGTCCGCCGTGGCGCTGCCGAGGTGCCCATCGCTGGAGCGCGCCCCGCTCGCGCCGACGCTCTCGCTGCGCCTCTCGCTCGAGACGAGGCGCGAACGCCTGGAGGCGCTCATGGCGCAGGGCGGGGCAGAAGCCGCGGAGGAGGCGCTCGCGGTCGAGGGGGGCGACGAGCGCGTGCCGTCGGTGACGCGGTCCAGCAACTCGGCGTCCCAGGCCGCGGTCCTCCGAGGCCTCGCGCGGCGATCGCCTGCCTCCGCGCTGCACGCGGCGTCGCATCCCGACCGCGGCGCTCCGCCGGCGTCCGCGGCCCCGACCGCCGCCGCCGCGCCGACCTCCCCGTCGACGACCCAGACGTGGGCCCCGCGCCCTCCCCAGGCGCCCTCGTCCGCCGCGCGCTCGCCGCCACGCGCGGCGCCGACGGCGGCGCAGGGCACCTCCCCTTTGTCGGCCTACCACCTGTCCCACTTGGCTCCCTCGCCAAGCCTGCAGCGGCTGTCCGCGACCCAGACGCCCTTTCCGCCCCCCCCCACCACCTCGGCGGTGGCCTCTGCCACCCGCCCGCCTTCGCCTCTGCAGGCGCTCGTCTCCACTCCTGTGCCCGCTCGCGGCGCGGTCAGCGAGGTGGCGTTCGTTCCCGTTCCGGCGCACCTCCGCACGCTCTCGTGGCGCGCGCGTTCGCGGGCCGCCAGGGGGACGGACGAGGAGGCGCAAAGCGAGGCAAGGGCGGGGAGGGGGAACCTCGAGAGGGCCGAGGCGGGTGCGGATGGGACGGCGCCAGCCTCCGCCTCCGCACTGCGACGAGACGATTGTGCCGAAGCCTCCAACTCCGCACTGCGACGAGACGATTGTGCCGAAGCCTCCAACTCCGCACTGCGACGAGACGATTGTGCCGAAGCCTCCGTCTCAGCACCGCCGCGGGGCGCGTCGATGACCTTGGTTCGCGTCTCGTCGGCGGTCGTGCCCGCCTTTGCGTTCCCCCCGGCGGTCGCGCCGCCGCCGCGGCCAGCTAGGTCGGCTCCAGTCGGGCACGACGTGGGATCCTCGCCCGCACCGTCGGGTCAGCTGAGCTCGCGGGAGGCGATGCGGCGCGGGACGCGGGAGCGCTCGCAGTTTTCGCCCGTCGCGCTCGGCGCCGCGAGCGAAACCGCCCCCGAGGCGGTCGGAGGCGAGGGAGGGGCGGGCGCGGACATGGAGGTGGACGCGGACAACTGGGGCACGGACGCCCAGGATATTCTCGCGCTCGACGCGCTGCACATTCGAGAGCGAGCGGAGGAGAGAGTCGTGGACTCTAGCGCGCGCAAGCGCGAACGGGCCGACCCGTCTGAGGGCGAGGGAGCCTCGACGAGGGGCGACGTCGGCGACGGGGGCAGAGGCGACCTTGGACCACCCCTCGCCGCCGGCGCCGGCGGCGACCTAGGGCCTCGCCTCGCTTCAGGCCCAGCCGGCGCTACCCTCCTCACAGGTGCTGCCGTTCCCGGCGGCTCGTTCGCCGGCGACCGGTCCTCGGTGCTGGGCGGGTCGGAGTCGTCGGCGGCCACCGAGCCCTCGGTCGTTTGCCTGGAGATTTCGCACTCGCGGCTCGGCAGCGACCTGCAGGGGTCGCTCTCCGAACTCGACCCCGACGCCGTCCCGGTCGATGGCCCAGACCGGGACGGCGCCGCGAGGGACGGACAGCTGTCCCTGAGCTCCTCGATTCGACGCATCCTGCGGGAGGCGAGGGATCGCAGCGGGGGAGGAGCAGAGGACACCTCGCGCCCGGCGACGCCCCAGGACGCGGTCTGGACCGCTGCCGCCTCGGGTGACGCGTCGGCTCCCGAGCGCGCCGCGGCGCTTGCGCAAACGCAGCCTCCGGCCGAGGCACGCGCGTCCTCCCAGCCCCCTGCCGAGCGCACCGTGGCGCCCGCCCATGCCAAGGTGCAGCCTCCGGTCGTGGAGGCCTCGCGATCTTCGGCCTCGTCGACCTTCCCGCCTCGCCCGTCTCCCACCGTGCCTCGCCCGACCACGTCTCCGCACGCGCCTTCCGCGCGCGCCGCGTGGGGCTTTGGCATGCGCCTGGCCTCGACGCGCCGCCCGCCGCCCGAGCTCGCCCCTGACCTCCAGAGGGGCAGCGGGCGCGAAGAAGGCGCGAGCGCCGACGACCCCCGGAGCCCGGCGGAGGGGCAGCCGCGACGAGAAGTGGTGCGATACGAATTCAGAGAAGAGGACGAAGACGACTACGATGAGGAGGAGGAGGAGGAGGAGAAGGCGGAAGAGTAAGGGCGGGATGGGGTGGGCCGAGGGATGCGGCGAACGGGTCGCAGGAAGAGCGTGAGGGGGAGGATGGAAAGGCCCCCCGTTTTCCACGTTCTTTGCGCGCTCTCTTCTCCTTCTTGTACCGTTTTCTTCGCCGTTGCCTGTTGCGCTCCCATCCCCGGCCGTCC
Organism: Prototheca bovis; assembly: GCA_003612995.1. Lineage (NCBI taxonomy): Eukaryota > Viridiplantae > Chlorophyta > Trebouxiophyceae > Chlorellales > Chlorellaceae > Prototheca > Prototheca bovis. The sequence continues at coordinate 3,348 of PGFX01003989.1, read as the reverse complement.
GGCGCGCGCGCTCTGCTTTTCCCCATTTGTTTCACCCCCGTAGCCACCGCACGTTGTGGCGCCCGTCCAGCCTCGGCCACCTCACCCGTCCAAGCCGTACGATTTTCGCGTCCGAGTGTTCTTCCGCTTTTCCAGATCTCCTTGGACCGCGTCTTCTGCCTTCGCGCTCGCTGGAACCGCGTTCGCATCCTCCGCTGCAGGAGGCCTCGATTTCGTTCCGAATGGCTCGCGGCGCCGTGCGTCCGCGCCGAAAGGCGCCTGTAAGAGCCGTTGCCGACCCGGTTCGAAGGTGGAAAGGCGGAGTCTGCGGACACAATGACGGGCGTCGCGCCGAACAGGGACCGTGGTAGAGAAAAGACGATCTCGTCGAGCGCAAACGGGGGCGCCGCCCGCTTTTTCTCCTCCCGCCCGCTCTCCTTCCGCCCCGCCGCTCTCCTTCCTCCCCGCCTCCACCGCCGCGCCCTCTCTTCCCCTCCGGCGCGCACGCGCGCGCGCGCGCGCTCGGCGCTTTCCTCGCCCCTTGGCCCGCAATGACCACGGCGCGAGCCGTCCGCGCGCGCCGTGTCGACGTCCGCATCGTTAGTGCAGGGCGCGGGACCGTCGTCCCTCGAGCCGCGCGGTCGGCCCACCCCGCGGGTCGCACGCGCCCATGGCGCCCGCCGCGCGCGTCCGCGCGCCCGCGTCGGGGCGGTGCGTCGCGTCGGGGCGGGGCAGGTTGGCTTTCGGGCGTGCAGAGGTAGAGCTATGGGACGCTGGTGGGAGTGCGAGGAGCGTTGGTGGCGGGCGGCGCCCTGTTGGTGCCGGAAGAGGGGTGCGGACGGAGAGGAGGGGGGGGGGGGCGGTGGGGGGAGCGCGAGCGTGCGTGGGTGGTGGGTGCGGAAAGGGTGCGGGCGCCGACCGCGCGACGCACGAAGTCTGCGTCGGAGACTCGCGGGACGCGGTCGTCGGTTTCCTCGGTCGTCGCTTCGTGCTCTTCTTCCCTCGTCCTCCTGGCTCCCTGCGCTCCTTTCTGCTCTGCGCCCTGGTCGCCACCCCCTCACCCCTCCCCTGCTCTCCTCGCAGGCCTCTGCTGTCGCCCCTTTGTTCGCTTTCGGCGCTGCTGTTCGTGACTCTGGTCTCGTCGCTGTCGTCTCCGGCGCGCGCGCAGGTGTTCGACGATCCGATTCCCGGGATCAACAACGTGTTCGGGCACCACCGCAAGGTGACCAAGCGGTGGTACTTTTGGTTTTCGATCGCGATCATCGCGCTGAGCATCGTGAGCTCGGTGTCGTTCATCTACCGCGGTTTCCGCAAGTACCGTCGCTACTGCGCGCTCGAACTCCTGGAGCTGCGGCTGGCCCTGGAGCTGACGACCGCCGAGGAGCGGCAGCAGGCGGCCGCGCGCGCGCGGCCAAAGGCCGCCGGGTGGAGGCTCGCGGACGGCGACGTCGACGAGGCGTTCGCCCGCGAGGTCGCGCGCAGGACCGCCGCGACGGACAGGCTCAAGCCCATCGAGCTCGGAGTGTGCCGGGCCAAGTCGGCGTTCTTTTGAAACCGCGCGGCCTCGAGGCGGCCGGGGTTTGTCGCGGTGCCCGTTCGGGCCTCTTCTTCTCCCTCTTTTCTCCCTCGCTACCCACGGACCTCCGAGGTGCCCTTGCTTTCCCGGTCCGCGGAACGGCGTTCGCGCGGCCCTCGCGCCCTTGTCCCTCCCGCACCGCCTCGCGCCCCTGCTCCCGCCCCACCCTCCTCGCCGCCCCATTTCGTGTCGCTCCGGTCGCCCCGACGAGCGCCCTCTCTCGCCGCGATCGCGCCGCTCCGGGCGGATCCTGCCCCGTTGACTCTGCAGCCGCTCCGGGCGGATCCCGTCCCGTTGCCTCTGCAGCCGCTCCGGGCAGATCCCGTCCCGTTGCCTCTGCAGCCGCCCCGACCCCGTCGAGGCGTCGCCCGGACGCATCCCCCACTCGCTTTCCACCTCCCGCCCCTCGCGCCGCTTCCTTCCAGACCCCCTCTCCAGCTTCTCCTCGCCGCACCCCGACGCAATCGCCGCGTTGTGTTGTCACCGATCGTTTCGCGCGCCTAGAACGGTAGAAGAAGACGCGAGGGGAAGGCGGTGGCGCCGGCTGCCGCCCGGCATTCGGAGGCGCGCAAGGAGGCGTTCGCCGCGGGTGTCGGGTGCGTCACTCTGCGTCCTGCAGCTATGCTTCACCGTCGCACCTCGCTGCGCTCCATCCCGTCGCGTCGCGTCGCGTCTCATCCCATCCCATCCCGCCGCGCGCTCTCCGAATGCCGGGCGGAAAGCAAACGTTCCGGCGCGGGGGGGAGCGACCGCACGGAGACGCTGCGCGGCAGGTGCCCGTGGCTCTCCGCTCCCGCCTCCCTGCCGTCCTCCCGCTGACGCTCTCCCTGCTGCGATCCGAGTCCGCGCGCGCGCGGGCGCGCTCGGCGCCCACGCTCCCTTCCGCCCCACCGCGCGCGCGCGCCCCGGCGCACACCCCCGGCGACTTGCTTCGGCGCGCCAGCGCCGCACGCGGACTCGGATCGCGGCGAGGAGCGCCGCAGATCCCGCCGAGCCGCGCGAGCAGAGCTCGGCCCTCCTCCGCGCGGGTCTCTCGAGTCCTCGCGCGCGCCTCCGTTTGCGCAGTCGCGCGTCGGGACCCAGCTGCCCTCCGGCGCGCCGACGCCCCGCTCCGCGCCTGCATGCGCTTTGTCCGCTTCTGAGCGCGTCCCGCAGAGCGTCCCGGCGCGCCGGACGCTGCCGATGCACCGCCTCGCGGTCTGGCGCGAGCAGGGCGCCGTGGGCCCGCCGCCCGGCTGGCCCACGGACAACCGCCGGGACCCGCGGTGGCGTTCGTCCGGGGCGCCGGAGACGGCCGTCCCCGGCGCGGTCTCGAGGCCGGGCGGCCTCCCGACGGTCCCCGGCGGGCGCGGCAACGAGTCATCCCGCTTCGTGTGGTCGGTGCAGGGTGACAGGGCTCTGGGGGCCGGCTTGGCGCACACGATGGACGCGTCGCTGTGCGGCGCGGCGGCGTCGGTGCTGGCGTGGCACCCCGGGGGGGCCGACTTTCCGCTGCTGGTGGCTACGCACAACGCCGACATCCGGCTGTGGACGCTCGAGGAGCTCCGTCGTGCAGCAGATCTGTCGCGCACGCAGAGCGCGGCGCAGCGGAGCGAGCGGGAGGGCGGGCTGCGCGCGACGTCCTACTCTCCCCTCGAGATCCAGGCCGAGGAGAGGGCCCAGTGGCCAGACCTGAGCGAGTGGGGGGGCGCGCCGGCGGCCGCGGACGGCGAGGAAGGAGACAGCGAGGTCGGGGAGGGCGCGAGGGGGCGGGGCGGAGGCCGCCGGCGTTCGAGGGCGGCCTCCGCCCCGCC
>PGFX01003988.1:0-10629 GCA_003612995.1 Prototheca bovis | reverse complement strand
CCCCCCCCCCCCCCCCCCGCCCCCCCCCCCCCTTTTCCCCCCTTCCCCGCTCGCCGGTTTCGAACCGGCTTGAGCATTCCGAGCATTTGGCCAACTACCCCCTTCCACCTCCCCTCCCACCTCCCCCCCCGCTCCGCCCGCCTCCGGCTCCCGCACCACCTCCTCTGCGCGCCGTTCGCCCGCTTTCCGCCCCGCATCCCGCTGCACCCGAGACCCCAACGCACAAGTACATTCCCGCGAGACAGAGCGCAAGGAAGACGGCGAGCACGATCCCGTAAAACGAAGCCGAGCTCGCGCGCTGCCGGCCGCGCCGGGCAGCGGCGCGCTGGGCCGCCGCGCGCCGAGCCGGGCCGGCCGCGCCGGGCAGCGGAGCGGGGGACTCGTGCGTCGCGGCATCGCGCGACCGCAGCTCCATCGTCATCAAACGCCGCGTGGGGACGTCGCCGCGGCGCTGTCTTCGGCCGGCGGCGTGCCCCAGCGTCGTCGTCGACCCCGGCTGCTCTCGGCGGCCGCGCAAACGCGCGAGGGACGTCTGACGTCGGAGCCGAAGAGGGGAGGGGGGGGGGGACGCGCCGGCCTGCGCGCGCGGGAGAGCGCCGCCGCCGCCGGGGGAGAAGACGCGATTCGGCAGCGCCGATCGGTCGCGCCTCGTCAAGGCTCGCCGCGCGCGCGCCCCCGACGTGGGCGCGGCGGGGGAGCGACCGCGGCGCGGCGCGGGGCGAGCGCGGGCGGTGGGGATCGGGGAGCGGGGGCCTCGTCGCGCCGCGGCGGCGACGGGGTCGGGCGACCCGCGCGCGCGCGCGCGGCGGGCGGCCCGGCGGTGCGCGGCGCGCGGCGCCGCGGTCTCTCGCAGCGCGGCGCCCGCGACGCGTCCCTTTTGCTCTCCGCGCGACTCGGCGTCGGAGATTGCGCACGAGCGGGTCGTTCTGCGCGCGTGTGTGCGCGCGCTCGTGCGCGCTCGCGCGTCGCCGCCGAGCCCGTCCCTCCGCGCGCCGAGCGCGCCTCCCGTCCGTCGAGGGCGCCGTCCGCCCCCCGCGCCGCGCCGCGTCGCCGCGCCGTCTCTCCGTTCGCCGGCCGCGCGCGCGAGGTTTTGCTTCGGGCCGCGTTCGCGATGCGGTGCCTGTACGAGGTGCTTGGCGTCGAGATCTCGGCGGACGACGCCGCCATCAAAAAGGCCTACCGCAAGGCCGCCCTGCACTGGCACCCAGGTGCGAGCGGAGAGAGAGAGGAAGGGAGGCTTTCCCCGCGCCGCCCCTGTTCCCTCCTTGCAGCGACTCCTTTCTGCCCTGCTTTCTCTCCCCCCTCCCTTGGTCGTTTGCGCAGACAAGAACCAGCATCGTCTTCCCGAGGCCGAGGAGCGTTTCAAGGAGATTCAGAACGCGTGGGAGGTGCTGTCCGATCCGACCGAGAAGGCGTGGTACGACCAGCACCGCTCTGCGATCCTGCGGTCCGGGGACCGTCACCAGGCCGGGGACGCGGGGTCGGGCGTCGGGCAGGAGACGCCGGAGGACGTGCAGGGTCTCTACGCGTGGTTCACGTCGAGCGTCTTCTCCGGCTTTGGCGACGGCCCGAGGGGCTTTTTCGGCGTCTACGGCTCGGTGTTCGATTCGCTCGACGAGCAGGAGAGGGCGGCCGCCGCGGCCGGCCCGGGAAAGAAGGCCGCCTCCTCCGCGCGCCGCGCGCCCTCCTTCGGGCGCTCCACGTCCGCCTGGGCGGAGACGGCCGCGTTCTACGCGCACTGGAGCGGGTTTGCCTCCAAGCGCGACTTTGCCTGGGCGGACCTGTGGTCCACGCGCGACGCGCCCAACCGCCGCGTGCGCCGGGCCGCCGAGGCCGAGAACGAAAAGGCGCGGCGGGGCGCGCGCAGAGAGTTCTCCGAAACCGTGCGGCAGCTCGTCGCTTTCGTCAAGAAGAGAGACCCCAGAGTCGCGGCGCACGCCAAGGAAGAAGCAGCCAAAAAAGCAGAACGAGCCAAAGCAGAAGAAGAACGGTGCGAGGGGAAAGAGGACGGAAGAAGAAAGGAAGAGTGGGGAGAAGGGGAGAAAGGGGAGAGTGTGTGTGTGTGTGTGTGTGTGTGTGTGTGTGTGTGTGTGTGTGTGTGTCAGAGATATAGAGAGGGGAAGAAAGCATGGGAAGAGAGCGATGTGGTGAGAGCTCATCTGTGGCTGTGGCTCGCCGCTCCGCCCCTGCCTCCCGCGCTCCCCCCCTCCCCCCCCGCACCCCCCCCCCCGCCCCCCCGCCCCCCCCCCCTGCCTCCCGCTCGCCCCCCTGCCTCCCGGCCGGCTCGCTCCCTTCCCTTTCCGCCTCTCTTGCTTCTTCCTCTTCTCTCGTCGACCTTTTCCGCCTTTCTCTCCCTCCGCTGCAGACGCGTGCGGGAAAAGGAGGAGCGCGCCGCTCGCGCGCGGGCGTACCGCGAGGCGGCCTGGCTGGCGGCCGAGGAGGAGGGGTCGGAGGCATCGTCCGAGGACGACGCGCCGCCGGTCGAGGCCTTCGAGTGCGTCGCGTGCGAAAAGACGTTCAAGTCGCAAGCGGCCTTTGACAACCACGTGCGATCCAAGAAACACAAGCAACGCGTCGATCTCCTGCGCGAACTGCTCGCCGAAGATGACCTTCTCGAAGCCTTGGACGGAACCGAAACCCCAGACCCCGCCGGCGAGCCCCAGGCCGCCGGCGCTCCGGACGCCCGGGACGCCGCTTCGGACGAGGAGAGCGACGACGACTCGGACCTCGCAAGCGGAGAAGAAACGGAAGAGGGCGAGGAGGAACCGGAAACGGAAGAGGGCGAGGAGGAATCCGAGACGGAAGAGGGCGAGGAGGAATCCGAGACGGGAGAGGAGGAGAGTTCGGGTGATCTGGAGGGCAGCGGCGCCTCCTCGTCGTCGTCCACTTCCGCCTCGTCCTCCTCGTTCGAAGAAGAAGAGGAAGAGGAAGAGGAGGACGAAGAGGCGGCTCTGCGACGGCTGCTGGCCGCGCAAAGGCTGGCGTCGGGGCCGAGCCGGAGAGCGGCTCGGAAAAGGGCCGCCAAGCAAGCCGCACGCCGAAGGGCCGCGGAAGGCGGCGACGACGACGAGGAGGAGGAAGAGGAAGAGGAAGAGGAGGAGAGCGTGTCTCCTCTCGGGGGGGGGGGGGGGGGGAAGAGCGGGCGACGCAAGGGCGGGGCGCGAGGGCGCGGAGCGGCCCCGGCGGGAGGCAAGGGCGCCTCCGGGCGGCCCTCGTCCGCCCGCCCAAAGGGCGGCGCGGACGAGCAGGAGCAGGGGGAGGAGGGCGACGAAGAGAGCTCCTCCGGCGCTGCGACGGACGGAGAGGAGGCCGAGACCGAGGCCGCCGACGCGGCTCCGCATCCCCCCCCCCCGGCCCCAGCCCCCGCCCCAGACTCTGACTCGGACGACTGGGACCTCCGCGGCGGCCGCCGCCGCGGCGCGGGGGCGCGCCAGGCGCGCGCAAAAAAGGGCGCGAAAAAGACCGCCGCAGCGGGCCCCGCGGCGCCGGGCCCGGCCGCGGCGCCGCAGCCCGCGAGGGCGCGTGCGGGCGGCAAGGGCAAGGGTCGCGGCGAGGCCTCGGCGGCGGCGGCGGGGGGGGTCGCGTGCGCGGTTTGCGGCGCGTCGTTCCCGTCCCGGACCAAGCTCTTCAAGCACATTGCCGAGTCGGGACACGCGGCGCTCAAACGGTGAGCTCCGGCGGCATCGGGAGCAAAAGGGAACGGAACGTGTAACGACCGAAAGAAGGCACGACGAGGGGGGTGCGGAAAGCGATCCGCAGGCGCCGACCGCCACCATCGAAGCGCTGCGTGTGCGCACGGAAGAGGGCGAAACGCGGACGGGACCGCTGGGCCCAAGGCCGCCTCGCGGCGAGATCCTTCCGCTACCCCCCCCCCCCCCCTCCTCACGGGAGACGAGCCACCTCCTCATTTCTCCCTCTCCCCGATCTTCCTCCTCTCTCCCCCCACCTCTCCTTCCCCTCCCCTCCCCTCCCTCTCGTCCTCCTGCGCGCGCTTTGAGTTTCCCGCCGGCCGCAGCACGAAGCGCAGCACGGCGCCCTGCTTTGCGGGCCGCGTCGAATCCCGCCGCGCCCCGCTCGCACCCACGCGTCGCTCGATCGAATCGTGCGTTGCTGGCCCCGTTCGGATCGCGAACGCGCCTCTCCGATGGGGCGTCTGAGTTTGCGCCGCGGCGCGGCCGAGACTTCCTCCTCGCCGCGCGCGGCGCCCGCGGCGGGCTCGGAGCTGGCGTGCCCGCCGTCAGGCGACCCGGATGCCATCGAGACCGTGCGAGCCTCGAATCCCGGAGAGCCGGTCGCGACCGTGTCGGCGGTCGGCGACGACCCCCTCGCCGCTCCGGCGCTGGCCGCGCGCGAGCGCGCGCCGGACGGCGACGCAGACGCGGCCAGCGGCGCTCCGGCGCAGCCCGACGTCGCGGCGGTCGACGGCGGCGCGCCCGTCGTGGCGCCCGCCGAGACGCGCGACGAGGCTGCCATGGACCTGGACGTTGGGAGCGGCGGGGGGGAGCCTGTCGTCGACCGCGGCGAGGCCGCCCCGGCGGGCGCCGAGCAGCCCCCCGCGGCGCCCCGCTCGCCGGAACGGCCCGTCCCGGCCGAGTCGGCGGAGAGGGGGGACGGCTCGCCGGGAGAGGGGGGTGAAGCGGGCGGCCGCGGCGCCGTCGGGGGTGGGGGTGCGACCGGGACGGCGGAGGCCGGAGCCGTCGGGGAGGCGGCCGCGAGCGTCTCGTGGGGCGACGGCGAGGACGCCGCCGAGCGCGGCCCGGAGGTCGAGGCCGGCCCCGGAGCGGGGGCGCTTGGCGGGGGCGCGCCGGGCGCCGAGGGTGCCCCCGAGGGCGGCCAAGGGGGCGCCGGGGGCGGCGAGCGCGGCGTCGCGCCTTCGTGCGCGGTCATGAACGGCGCCATGCGCGGTCTGCGGGAGATGCTGGCGAGCGAGGACGGGTTTGGGACGGAGAAGGGGCCGGACGAGGCCGGGATTGAAAAGGGAGAGAGCGGGCCGAACGGGCCGAACGGGCCGAACGGGGAAAAGGGGGAGAACGGGCCGAACGGGCCGAACGGTCCGAACGGTCCGAACGGGGAAAAGGGGGAGAACGGGCCGAACGAGGCCGGGTCCTCGGCCTCGGGCCCGTCGCCGCCCGCGGAGGGGGAAGGGGCCGCTTCGAACGCCCCCGGATCCCCGTACCGCCCGGTGATCACCGCGGAGGATTTCGTCGAGTCGCCTCCGCCCGTGCGGCAGACGCGCAACCGGTCCCGGAGCGCGGGAAAGGACGGCGCGGCGGCCAGGGGGGGCAAGGGAGCCGACAGGGCCGCAGGCGACGCGGTCTCTCCGACCTCCCCGGCCTCCCCGGCCGCCGCGCCACCCCGCGGGCGCGTCACGAGGGGGAGGGCCAAGGCCGAGGAAGGGAGCGCGCGCGGCGGCGCGTCCTCTCGCGCCGCCGCGGCCTCCCCGGCCTCGCCCGCCCGGGGGTCCCGGGGCCGGACCCGGGGCGGCGGGGGCGCCTCGGCGGCCGCCGCGTCCCCCCGCGCCCGCACGACGCGGGGCGGGCGCGCGCGCGGTCGAGGAGGCGCTAAGGGCGACGCCGGTGGGGAGGAGGAGGAGGAGGAGGTGAGGGTGGCCGAGGGGAGCGGAGACGAGGGGAGCGGAGACGGGGGGAGCGGAGACGAGGAGGGGAGCGACGAGGAGGGGAGCGGCAGGAGGCGCGTCGGGCGCGCGACGCGGGGCGGCGGGCGGGCGACGGGGCAGGGGGCCGCTCGGACGCGCCGAGGCGCGGCGGGCGGCGCCAAGGCCCCCGGCGCCAAGGCCGCCGGCCGTCGGAGGACCCGGGCCGGCGCGGACGCGGACGGGGGGGCGGGAGAAGACGCGCCGTCCAAGGGGAGGGCGACGAGGGCGAGGGGCGGCGGAAACGCGCGCAGAGGCGCGACCAAGGCGGCCGACCCCGAGGGCTCCGACCCCGAGGCCTCGGACGGGGAGGCCGCCGGCTCGGACGCCGGGTCGTCGTCCGAAGGCACTCCGGACGCAAAGGGTCGGCGCGCAAAGGCCTCTGCCGCTGGAGGCAAGGGAAGGGCCGCGTCGCGGGGGGCGGCGGAGCCCGCGCCGTCCTCCTCCTCCTCCGAGGACGACCCGCTGGCGCCCTCTTCCTCCGAGGAAGAGGAGGCCGACCCTTCGTCCGGCTCGGAAGTCTCGCTCTCGGACATGGAGCCCTCCTCTTCGGACGACGACGACGACCTCGCGGCCGACTCTGACTTTTCGGACGGCGCCTCCAAGAAGAGGGCCCGGGGCAAGGCGGGAAAAGGCGCCAAGGCCGGCGCGGCCAAGGCGCCCGCCCGGGTTCCCGCCCGCGCCCGGGCGGGCCGGGGCGGCGGCAAGGCCGCGGGCGCGGGCGCGGGCGCGGGCGCGGCGGGCGCGACCGACTCGACGGCCGTGTCGTCTCTCCGGACGCCAAAGCTGGCGCCGCGCGGCCGCGGCAGGCCGCTGACGCTCGGCGGCGCGGCGCGCCCCTCGCCGGGCGCGCTGGCCGCGCGCGGGCCGGGCCTGGCGCTCGCGGCGCGCCGGCCGCTGGGCGGGCCGGGGGCGCTGCTCCGGACGCCGCCGGGCGCCGGGGCGGGCGCGTCGGCGGGGCGCGAGGAGGAGGCGCCGTCCTCGCCCGCGGCGTCGTCGACGAACGGGGACGAGAACGCTCCCGGCGACGGCGACGCGGCGCAGACGCCGGGCGCGGGCGCGCGCGCGCTCGCGACGCCGACCTCGGCGCCCCTCAAGCGGCGCCTGCCCCTCGGCGGGGGCGGGGGCGCCGCGCCCGGCTCGGCGCCGCCGCTCTCGCGGCCGCGGCTCGCGCCGCTCAAGCCGCGCGCGTCGCTGACGGCGACCGGCGAGAACGGCGGCGCGTCGCCGCTGCCCTCGCTGGGCGGCAGGAGGCTCAAGCCCGGAGGGGGCGGCCCCCTCAAGCTCTCCGGAGGGTTTCGGGTCGCCGGTCTCCGGCGCAAGTGAGCGTCGAGAAGAGACGAGAAGAGACGCGAGCGAGCAATCCCGGAAGAAGCGCCCGGACGAGAAGAGACGCAAGTCAGCTAGCCCGGAAGAGGCGCTCGGAAGAGAAGAGACGCAAGTCGGCAAATCCGGAAGAGGCTCGACGGGCGTTCGAGGCGCCTCTTCTCCTTTTGGCATTCTCGGCAGTTTCAACCGCCGCCCATCCCCGTAACGTTTTCATTGCGCGCCTCCCTTTGCCGCGCCCCTGACCCCCCCCCCAACGTTCGCATCGCCCTTTGGCCGCTTCTTTTTTTCTCCCCTTCCCCACCCCCACCCCCCCTCCGCCCCTTTTTGCGACCCTCTCGCCCGCTCGCCACGGTGCCATTTGCCGCGATCCCGATCGCCGCGAACCCGTTTGCCGCTCAGCGCTCCCGCGCGCCTGCCTGTACCTCTTCTTCTCCTTTCGCCCGCGCCCGATGGGATGCTGTGAGCCCAAATGAGCGTCCACACCCCCGCCTTTGCCCGGCCCACCCCCGCCTTTGCCCGGCCCGTGCTTGCCTTTGCCCGCCCTGCAACGCACGAACGGCCTCGAAGGCGGGAGCGAGGAGAGACGAGGAGAGAAACGGGGGGGGAGGGGCAAAGACTCCCGGGGGCGGGACCGTCGAACGCGAGCGGCCAAGGTGTCTTTCGGCGCGGCAACGACGGGGGGCCGATCGCCGACGTCATGGATCGCGGATCGTGGATCGTCTCGAGGGCGTCTCTCGGCGTTTTCAGGCGTTTCTAGGCGTTACATCCGCAGCCCTCTTCCTTCCCGCAGCCCTGTCCTCGTGTCCCCTGTCTTGCCCCCATCGTGGTGCCCCCCCCCAATCGTGGTGCCCCCCCCCAATCGTGGTGCCCCCCCCCAATCGTGGTGCCCCCCCCCAATCGTGGTGCCCCCTCCCAATCGTGGTGTCCCCCCCCAATCGTGCTTTTCCCTAGCGTGTTCGTTTCTCTCCTTCTTGGCATTCTTTCTTTCTTTCTTCTCACTGGAGGTGGAGGACTCTGAGTTTGGAGGTGAGGGTGTCTCCGATGGCTTGGAGCGCCTGGGCTCTCGTTTCGACGGGTTCGGCGAAGCGCAGTCGTTCGACGGAGCTTTCTCCGTCGCGTCGAACCCTGACGTCGGCGCCGAGGCGGTCGACGGAGATGACGACGGCGTCGTCGGCGGGCGGGACGGCGGTCGGCTCGCGGGGCAGGCCCGCCTGCGCGCGGCGGAGCGCGTCCAGAAAGGCCTCTGGCCGCGCGCCGAGCGCGGCGCGGAGCTTTGCGCGGTACGTCTCGTTGGCGGCGCGCAGCGTTCCGCGCAGGTCGGCGAGCACGATCGCGTCCGGCACCGCGGACGCGTACTCCTCCGCCGACACCCACTGCACGGTGCCGAACCCGCCCACGAAATAGACGTCTCGGATCGTCTCCATGCGGAAGAACGACGCGTTGCCCGCCACCCAGTTCCGCGGAGCCGTCGACAGGGACGAGGACGAGGACGAGGAGGAGGAGGAGGAGGAGGAGGGGGGGACGTGGGCGGCGCCGGCGATCGAGGCGGCGCCGCCCGGGCCCGCGTCGGCGTCCTCGGCGCCGGCGCCCTCGGCGCTCTCGACGCCGTGCGGCGAGGCTGCGGAGGCGGACCGGGCGTCGTTTCCGTCGGCCGGGGCGCGGTGCGCATGCGCGCGCGCGTTGGCTCGCTGGTGCTTCTGCTGGAAGATGGCTCTGGCCTGGGCCTGGAGGTCGTCGGGGAGCCGCACGATGTCGCCGAAGATGGTGACGCGGGCGTTGGCGAGGCCGGTCCAGCCGGGGAGGTGCATCACGAGCGAGGCGCGCGGGTCCTCGACGAGGTTGCGCGTGTGGATGGCGAGCGGCGAGAGGCAGAAGATGGGGTGGCCGGCGCCGTCTGCAGCAAACTCCACGACCGTGCCGAACGGGTAGCCCGCCCGACGGTGGTGCATGGCGCTCATCACGCTGCACAGGTGCGCGTACTGGGCTTGCTCCACCAGGTTGCGCACCGCCACCGCCGGATCCGGAAGGTCGCACCGAGCCGTCGCCGTCTGCACGCCCCCGGACAGCGAGATGCGACGCAGGCCCGCCGACGCCGAGGGGCGCGGAAGGTGCGAAGGGGACGAAGAGGGAGGAGGAGGGAAATAGGCCGAGGAAGAGGTCGAAGAGGGAGAAGGAGGAGGGGAATAGGCCGAGGAAGAGGACGAAGAGGGAGGAGGAGGGGGAGAATGGGCCGAGGAGGAAGAAGAAGACGACGAAAAGCCCGCGCCCCGCTCCTCGGCGCCCGCGCTCGTCCCCTCGGCCGCCGCCCCCGCCTTGCCAAAGCTTTCGCGGGGATGGTCGGCGCCCCGGAACACGATCACCGGCGGCGGACGCGACGAAAGGGGCAGGGGAGGAGGAGAGGCGGAAGCGGAAGCGGAAGCGGATGCGGAAGCGGATGCGGCATCGCCGCCAGCCCCAGCAGCCCCCCCCTCGACCTCGGCCCCCTCGAGGCCCTTCCCGCGGGCGCCTCCGCTCGGCTTGCCGTCACCCGGGGCGGGACCGGCGGTTCCCGCCTTTTTTTTGGCGCCGGGGAACTGGGGCGTGCCGTCGGGAAAGACGGGGGCGAACGGCGTGCCCTCCTTGCGGCCCAACGAGGTGTACGACGGAGACGGAGGAGGCGTGCCCTCCTTGCGAGACGAAGCGCGAGCCACTGCAGAACCGGGGAGTTCGGGAGAAGGGGTGGAGGGGGGAGAGTGAGCGCGGCGCGAAGAGAGAGAGAGACGCATTCGGGGAACGCATTTGAGAGAGCGACTTCAGGACAGGCGACGGGCCAAAAAGGCGAGAGATTTGGAGGTGCAGGGGGGGGGAATCTCAATCTCATCCCCACGTCTCCAGTCATCCCCCCCGGGAAGAGAAGAGCCCCGCCCGCTTCGTGCGCGCAGCGCAGAGCCCGCCTTTTTCTCCCCCCCCCCCCGTCGAAAAACGGTCCAACGAGGGCCCGTCGCGTTTCGCGGGAGTTTGCGCCGCCCAACCGAGAGATCCCGACGCATCCGCACCCTCTCCCCCCCCCATCCTCCTCTGCCTCCTTTCCTTTGTGCGCCCGTGCGCTCCCACGTGCCCGCCCCGCCCCCCCCCCTCCATCTCCCTCCCTCTCCCGCCTGCATGCCCCTCCGCCGGCCGCGCGCCACCCGCCTCGTCTCCTCTCCGCCCCCCCTTCCACCCCCCCGTCCCCTGCCACCGCGCGGGGAATCTCGCCGTGCAGACCCGGCGTCGAGCGTCCTCGTCCGCGGCAAAACGCGCATCGCGCACCGTTGGAACGGGGGAGCGCGCGCGGGCCGAGCCGCGCGCGGCGAGCGGCATGCACGGCGCGGGGCGCGAGGCCCGCGGCGACCGACACGGCGGGCGCGGGCGCGCCGACCCGGCCCGGGGCGCAGAGGCCGGCCATGGCGGGCGACGGAAAAGACGCGGTGCTCGAACGCGAAGACGCGCGATGGCAGCGATCTGCGGAATCTGCGCCAGGGCAGAGACCTCGAGGCTCCCGCAACGCGCCGAGCGCGGAGACGCCGCGGACGCGACGCGCGCGGAGGCGCGCGGGCAGCGGGGCGCGGGGAGGGGAGGACGGGGCGGGCGAGAGGCGAGGAGAGAGAACCAGCAGAGAGGGGGGGAGG
>PGFX01003987.1:0-10638 GCA_003612995.1 Prototheca bovis | reverse complement strand
CCTCTCCCCCCCCCCCCCGCCCCCCCCCCCTTCCCCCCCCCCCCGCCTCTCCTCCCTCCTCCCCCCACCTCTCCTTTCGGCTCCCCCCCCCCTCTCGCGCAGGAGGATGAAGAGCTGCGGTCGCTGGTGGAGCAGCTGGGCGCTCGGAAGTGGGCGTTGATCTCCGCCAAGCTTCGGACGAAGACGAGCAAGCAGTGCCGTCGGCGGTGGAAGAACCGCCTGACGATTGAGGCCAAGCAGTGCACGTGGAGCCACGAGGAGGATGCGCAGCTGGCCGACCTGCACCGCCGCCTGGGCAACCGCTGGACGGAGATCGCCAAGGTGTTCGGAGACCGCACGGACAACGCGGTCAAAAACCGCTGGCACGCGCTCGTGCGCAAGAGGCCCGACCTCGAGCGCGGGGGTGGCGACGACGGCGACGACGCCTACGAGCCCGGCGACGCGGACGACAGGGCCGCCGCCGCGGGGCTCGCACCCGGCGCGCTCCTGCAGCAGGCAGCGGCGACGCAGGGCGTGCCCGGCACGGCGGGCGCAGCGGCCATGGGCCTCGCGGCGCTCGCCGGCGCCGGCGCCTCGCACCCCGGCGCGCCCGCGCCGGGGGCCGTCGGCGCCATGGGCGCCATGGGCCCCATGGGCGGCATGGGCGGACCGCTCGGCGCGGGAGACCTTATGCAGGGAGGCATGCACGCCGCGGGAGGCATGCAGATGCACCCGGGAGGTATGCTCGGAGGAGGGTACGGAGGCAAGGGACCCATGCTCGGAGGTGGAGGCAAGGGGCCCATGATGGGCGGCAAGGGTCCCATGATGGGCGGCAAGGGGCCCATGATGGGCGGCAAGGGGCCCATGATGGGCGGCAAGGGGCCCATGATGGGCGGCAAGGGGCCCATGATGGGCGGCGTCGGCGTCGGAGGAGGTGTCGGCAAGGGGCCCATGATGGGCGGCGGACCGCTGATGGGCGGCGGAAGCGCCTTTGGCCCGCTGCCCGGCGGCAAGGGCCCGATGGGCGCCGTCGGGGGCTTCCCGCGCACGGGCATGTCGCCGTACGCGGGGGGCAGCTACGGCGTTGGCGCCGGTGATGCCGCCGGGGGCGCCGCGGACGGCGGCGCGGGACCGCCGTACGCCCCCGGGCCGGGCCCGGGGAGCCCCTCCCCGCCGCCGCCGGGCGTGCTGCCGTCCTCGGCCGCGCCCTGGAGCGCGGCCGGCAAGGTGAGCCAATGGGCGGGCAAGGCGCCGCAGTGGGGGCAGGCGCCGCCCAACGGCGCGGCGCCGGGCATGCAGAGCGCGCAGGTGCAGGTCGGGCCGCACGGCTCCCCGCAGCCGCGCTGGACGCCCTCCCCGCAGGGCGTGCGCGACGCGTGCGACGCCGCCGGCCCGGGCCCGGGCTCGGCGCCCGGCATGCCCCAGCCGGGCGCCATGGCCGGCCTCGCGCAGTTTGGACCCCCCTACGGCGCCGCGCCCTCGCCCTTTTCGCAGCTCTTCCCCATGACGCAGGGCGCCGCGGCGCTCCAGGGCGCTGCGGGCATGCAGGGCGCCGCGGGCATGCCGGGCGCCGCGGCGCTCGGAGGTCCGCCGGTCGCCGCGCAGGCTGGCCGCCTCCCGCCGGGCGGGCCGGGCCTCGGGTACAACGCCCGGGGAGGGCTCTCCCCCGCCCAGAACGACGCGGCGCTCGCCTTTGGCCAGCTCCAGCAGCCGCGCGGCGGCAGCGGCGGCACCTCGGCGGGCAGCGGCCCCGCGACCTCCTCGGCCGGGCAGGCGGCGCTCGCGCCGGGCCCGGGACCGTCGCCCTACGAGTCGGCCGCCCCGGGCCGCTCGCCGCCCTCGTTCGACTCGGTCAAGCCGTCGCCGCCCTCGTTCCTGACCCTCGTCAAGAAGGAGCGCCCGGGCGCCGAGGGCGAGTCGGACGGCGGCCCCGGGCCCCGGGCGCTCGGCCGCCCCGGCGACGCCGCGGGGCTGCCCGGACGCCCGGGCGGCGCCTCGCCCGCTGATGACGCCTCGGCCAACCCGTCGGGCGCCGGGTCGCCGGCGGCGCGCGCCTCGCCGCAGCCGCCCGGCGCCGCGGCCGTGGTCTTCAGCACCTCGCGCGGCGACCCCTCCGGCGGCGCGCTCCCGCCGACGCCGCGCATCGCGCACGGCGCCGGGGCCGGCGGCGACGCCGCCGCGCAGGCGCAGGCGTCGGCCAACGCGGCCACCGGTGCCGCGCCCCCGGCGCTGCCGCGCCCGCCGCCGCGCCCCGCCGGCGACGCCCCGGGCCAGGGGGTGCCAAAGCGCCAGCGCCTGCTGCGGCCGGGACAGGAGGGGGCGCTCGGCGCCTCGTCGGCGCCCGCGCACGCGCCGACCATGTCGTTCGGCTCGTTGCGCATGCCCACACCCTTTGACGCGCCCAGCGGCGGCGCCGGGTCTGCGCTCGGCGCCGGCCCGGCCAAGGAGCCGGGCGACGCTGGCGACCCCCGCGGCGCCGGCTCGCCCGGCGCGGGCCCCTCCTCGGGTGGCGCCTCGGGCGCCGGGTCCGTCGACGGCGACCGCTCGCGCCGCACCGACGGCGCGGCCGCCGCACGCGCCGGCGCGTGCCCCCCCGACGGCGCCGACGGCCCTCCCCTCTCCGGGAGCGCGGGCGGCGGCAGCGGCCAGCTCTCGGCCCAGGCCGGCGGGCTGTCCTCGAGCGTCTCGCCGCTCGGCGTCCTCGGCGGCCTCAGCGGCCTCAGCGGCCTAAGCGCTCTCGGCACGCTCAACGCGCTCGCGGGCGCGGCGGGCGGCTCGGCGACGGGCGGCGGGCGGCCGCGCGGCGGCACGCCCACGCCCCTCGGCGCGGACGCGGGCGCGGCGGGGGGCCTCTCCGGCTCGCTCTCGGGCTTTGGCGCCACGCTCGCGCGCAGTGTCGACCTCGAGACCCGCGGGTCTTCCGGCATCCAGAGCCTGCTGAGCCTCCTCGCGGGCAGGCGGTCGCGGTCGCCGGCGCCCGTCGACCTGGGCCTCCCGCTCGCACCCTCGCCGGCGCTGCGCGACCGGCTCTACGACGCCCGCGGGAACGCGGGCGCCGGGGCTGGCGGCGGAGGCGGAGGCGGAGGCAACGGCAGCTCTTCGCCGGCGCCGCTGCTGTTCGGCGGCGCGCAGCGCGGAGGGGGTCTCGCCAGCTCAAGCTCGCCCCCCTCGCTCTCGGGAGGCGGCTTCCAGCAGGGCACCTCGCAGCAGCAGCAGCAGCAGATGCTCGCCGCGAACGCGCTGGCGCTCGGACAGCCGCAGCTTTCCTCGCAGCTCGCGTCCGAAGACACGCGCAACCTGCTCTTCCGGCTCGTCTCCGCGCGCGGCGGCGGGGGCGGGGGCGGGGGCGGCGGCGGCGGCGGCTCGAGCCTTCCGGGCGGCGGCGGCTCGGGCGGTGGCGGCAACTCGCTCGACCTCTCCCGCATCCTCTCGCAAGAGGTTCTGGACGTCCTCCGCGCCGCCGAGGCTAGCCCGCGCGGCTCGGGCCGCTACGGGGCCCACGGCGGGCTCGGCTGGCGCGTCGGCAGCGGGGGCGACGTCGGCCCCTCCAACGCCGCTGGGGGCGCATCGGGAGGCGCGGCCGGGAACGGTAACGACGACCCGACCTCCTCGGGCGGAGGCGGCGCCGGGGGGGGAGGTGGGACCGGAGGAGGAGGAGCCGGGGGGTCCGCCGTCGGCCTCCCGCCGGCCTCCCCCAACCGCGGGCGGACCTCGCCCGCGCCGCACTCGGCGGCACCCTCCGCCACCGCTCCGGGATCGCTGTCGCCCTCGGCGACCGCGGCCCTGCAGGCCGCCGCGCTGGCCGCGACGATCGCCAACAACCTGCGCTCCGGCAGCGGGCAGGCCGCGCCGCTGGCGGCGCCCGCGGGCGGGGCCTCCTCCTCGGCCGCCGCCGCGGGTGCCGCGGCCTTTTCGCTGCTGCGGTCCTCGTCCCCCGCCGCGGCGTCGTCGCTGCTGCAGCCGGCTCCCTTGTCGCTGTCGTCGCTCTTCCCGCACCTGTCCGGGGCGACGTCGCCGCTGGGCCACCGCCAGTCGTCGCTCGACCCGCGCGGGTCGGGCTCGGGCTCTGGCGCGCTGCTCTCGCCGTCCGGCGAGGGCCGCCGCGGGTCGGCAGGCCTGCTGACGCTGCACGGTAGCAGGACGCAGTCGGGGCAGTCTGGCGCGATGCTCTCGCCCGGGGAGCCCCGGACGCAGTCGGCCACGCTCTTCCACACCAACGAGCCCCGGACGCAGTCGGCCACGCTGCTCAACGCAGCCGACGGCCTGCTGTCCTATGGGGACGGCCGCGGGTCGGCGCGGCTCGGGCTCGTCCGCACCAACTCGTACGACTCGCGCGGCGGCGGCGGCGGCGCGGGCGACCGCGCCGCGCCGTCTGCAGGCGCCGACCGCGGCACTCCAGGCGGTGGCGGGTCCGGTGACCGTCCCTCTGCCGGCGCGTCGCGCGGCCGCGACCGCGCCGCGGGCTCTGCGGACAGGCCGTCGCCGGCCGCGGACCAGACGTCTCCGGCGGCCGCGGCGCCCCTGGACCGGGCGCTGTCGCCGCGCCCGCCGCGCCCGGCCTCGCGGTCGCCCGGCCCGCCCGTCGTGCGGCCGACGCCTTCGCGGCCCGGGAGCGCGATGCGCGAGGACGGCTTGACGCCGCCGCTCGGGGGTTCGATGAACATCGGAGGCTCGCTGGGTCTGCGGCCGTCGCTGCGCTTCGGCGGCCTGGGGCTCGCCGGCTCTGGCGCCGCGGACGCCCCCGCCGCCCCCGCCTCGTTCACCTCGGCCGAGCTCTCGCTGCTCGTCGACTCGCTCTCGAACGGCGCGACGCACGTCGAGCCTCTCTCCGCCGCGCCCTCGGGCGCTTCGCAGACGGCCAAGGCCAAGAGCGGCCCGGGAGGCGCGGCCGACAACCGGTGACGGCCGAGGGTTCGCCTGGCGGACGGCCCGCCGGCTGCCAACCATCGCGACTCGCCGACGCGGACCTGCCCTCCGCGATGCCGTCGTTCCGCGTCGCCCTGGGGTTGCCGCCGCGACCGCTCGCCAAAGCCTCTGGCCCAAAGGCGGGCCCGGCGCGGCGCCCCGCGCGCATCATGAGGCCAGCGCGTTTGGGACGACTCGACGCGAACCATATACATATATATATGCACGAGTGTGCATATGCGTGCGTGCGCGCCGGCCCCCGACGCGCTCTAGCGCGCTTTCGGCGTCTTCCTCCTCGAAGGCGCCCTCCAACGAGGTTGACCGTTTCTTTCCGTCGTCTTTCCGTCGCGACCATTCGCTCCTCTCTCCTCTCTCCGCTTCGATCGCTCCAAATCGCTCTCTCTCCGCCATTTCTTCAAGTCCCGCTCCGAAGGGGCTCCGAAAGCCCGCCCCGCGTTGAATATGCCGTTCCGCCCCCATTCTGCCTTTTCCGCTCGCGGCGGCGGTCCCGGCATGCTCTGAACGAGCGCCCTCCGCGGCGTAGGTCCCTGCGCGCTCGGAACGAGCGCTCCCTGCGCTCGGCGCGCCCCCCTCTCCTCTTGCTTGCTCCCTTCCGGAGCTTTGCGCTCTCGATCCCCTACCGTCTCTCGGGGTCCCGTTTTGCCAACCTTCGCTTCGCCGCCCACTCGCCCGGGCCTCTCCGCCCCTTGCCCGCTCTGACCCTCTCTCGTTGACGCCCGCCCCCCCCTCCACCCGCGTGCGCGCGCGCAACCGCCCCCCGCAGCATCATATGTCTTCCCTTTTTGCTTTGCGCTGCCGCGGACCGACCGTGCGCTGATCGTCGCCTCTTCTCTTCCGCGCTGCTTCGACGCGTACCCACTGCGCCCTTCTCTCCCCCCCTCCCCAGCTCTTCTTCTCCCTTCCGTCGCCCGCTTCCTATCCCGCCATCCTCGCCCTCCCTCTCTCCCCGCCGTCGTTCCTCGACCGTTTTTTTTCTCCCTTTCCCTGCGTCTTTACCCCATTTCGCCCCGCTCTTCGTTTTTTGCCGCGCCCCCGCCGCCGCCCGACGAGCTTCCCTCGCCGCCACCGCTCCCGCCCCCTGCCGTCGTCTTTGCCGCGGGGGGGTTCCACCCCCCTCGCTCCGTGCGCTCGTCTTCCCCGCCCTTGGAGGCGTGCGCGCCTCGCCCCGCGGGCCTTTCGATTGACGCGACGTCCCACCGTAGTATTCCCTCCTGACCCGTTCTCTTCGCCCGAAATTCAAATGTCACTTTCGTTGCACGGTCACCCCCCCCCCCGAACGCAAAAACGCCGTGAACGCGACGACCGTCCGTCATGGGCGCGCGAGACTGGCGATCGCCTCGCGCACGCCACAGTCGCGCGCTTTGCTCTCCTCGCCCCGGTGACGGCTCCACCAGCCTTCCCCCCTGGCCGCGCGCCGCGTTGGACGCACGACGGCGCCGCCCCGTCCGCGTCCCTTTGGCACATGCAGTCCTTGCCTCCTTTTGTTCCATTTTGCCCCGTTGGCACCACAAATGCTGCTCCGATCTCCTCTTCCTTTTCTTCCCGCCTTTGCGACTGCTCCCCGTGCTTTTCGGTATTTCTCCGAGCCTCTCTCGAAACCCACACGCCACGTCCCTCCCCATGCTCGGTGAATCCGTCCGCTCCTCGGCGTCCGCGGAGCTCGCCTTGAGCCCCTGACCGGCTGGGGCGGGCCGGACGCGACCAAACTCCCGAGCGCTCCCTCTCCGGGCGCGAGCCCCTTTCGTCTTCCCGCCAGCTTTCCTTTTTTACCACCGTTTCGACCCAGGCTCGCAGACCCCGAAAGAGCTCTCGGCTCGAGACGTGCAGCCACCGCCGCTTCGTCTTCCTCTCGCGTTCCGCGTCTGCGCCGTCCCCCTCTTTCGGCCCATTTCTTATCTCCGAGCCGCTTTCCTTTCCGTTTCCCGAGCGCCTTCCCGCCGCACTCTCGGCGTCTCAGCCCCCAATCCCGGCCGAGGTCGCCGACGCGCGCGAGCCCATCCGGGGTTGCGGCCGCGTCCCGCGTCCCGTGAGCCGAGCGGCCGACGCCGCGCCCCTTCCTGCTGCGGCGTCGGCGCGTCCGGGGCCTTTCGCGGCTATGAGACGCTCCCGCGCCCCAAGCGACTATTGGAGCGGAGAGGTCGGGTGGCCACGAACGGTGCGACGTGCGTTGCAGCGGGCGAAAACGCGGCCTGGGCGCGAGGAGCGGCGAGGGGAGAGAGGGGGGGCGGGGGGCGCTCGGTCGTCGGCCGAACGGGCAGCCCGGGGGGCATGGGGGCGAGAGGCGAAGAAAAGGAGGGGGTCGGGAGGTCAGAAGGGGGGACGCGGAGGACGCGCGGACTAGGAGGAGGGAGAGCAGCCGGGGTCGAGAAGCCTGGAAACGGGGAAAGCCGCGCGAGAGATGGGAAGCCAGGAGAGAGAAAAGCGCGCGGGAGGCAAGAGACCCGAAGAGAGAAAGGCCAAGAGGTGCGGGGTTTGGAGGCGGGAGCGGCAGGGCTGTGGGAAGGAGAGGATGCGCGGCGCATCTGGGCGCGAGCAAGGAGGGCGTTGAAAAGGGGCGGAGACAAGGTGCAGCCGCAAAGGCCCGAGGCGAGCAGAGGAGCTTTTGGGGGAGCAAGGAGGAGAGTCTGATGGCGGAATCGCGGCGTGCAGAGTGCGGGGAGAAACGGAGAGGGGAAAAAGAGGAGGGGGGGCAGAGCAAAGAGGGGATGAAAAAGCCGGAGAGAGGATGGAGAAAAGGGAGTGGCGACGGAGATGGGAGCGGGGGGGGGGGGTTGGGGACGGCCGGATCAGGGAGGCGGGAACGAACGCAGGGGGAGGGAGCACACGGGGGGGCGCCCGAGAGGTGCGCAGAGGTCGGCGCGTAGGTGCGATGCCGACGGTGTGCGCGGGGAAAAGAGGAATGGACAGAAGAGCCGAAAGAGGGGCAAGAATGGCTGCATGAAAAGAGGAATCGGCGAAGAAGCGGGAAGACGGGGGGAGGGCTCGGAGTAGGCCGGTGGTGGAGGGTCGCGGATGATGGCATGCAGGGAAATGAAAGAAAAGCGAAGCGGCGCGCCGACGGGCAGACTCGGTTGCGCGTCGGCGGGCCGCCTCGATTGCGCGTCGGCAAGCCGCCCGAGTAGCGCGCGTTTCAGAAGCGTCCCTCCACCCCTCCCTCGTGGCACCCGAGGAGAGCCTTGAGCGTGTTGCGCACGGCTGCGCTGCCGCGCGCGACGCGTTTCCGCCCGGACGCGGCTCGGTCCCAGGCCGCATGCGCGGGCGAAACACCGTCGCCGTCGGCGTCGAGCTGCAAGAGGTGTGAGGCGCACGCGCCCCCCCCCGTCCTGCGCGCGTTGGAGGGCGGCGTCGGGAGGTGCGGCGGGATGGCCGAGGTGGGCGCCCTGCACGGCGGCGGCGACCCGTCGGCGCCTGGCGCGGGCGCCGCCGCGGAGAGGCTGTGGTCCCGTCCGCGCTTGCGCTCGGTCCACGGCATGGGCGCGCGGAGGCCGGGGGCGGAGGCAAAGGGCGACGCCTGGGCACGCTTGGCCGAGAGCAGGGGCGAGCCGCCCTGCGCCTCATCAACCGCCTCCCAGGCCCACCCGTCGCGGCCCGCACAGCGCAGGCGCGGGGGTGCGTGCGGCGCCGGGAGCGGGGAGAGTCCGAGACGCGGGCGGCCATCCGAGGAGCCCGAGGCGCCCGCCGACGAGGCGGCGCGGCCGCGCGCGCGGTCGGCGCCCCGGGCGGCGGCGGCCTCGAGCTCGGCAGCCGCGCGCCCCTTGTCGGCGTCGTCCTCGTCGCCCGCGTACAACCCCGCAGCGAGGTAGGGCGCGTAGGGCGAGTCGAGGGGCGGCCGAGGGGCGTAGGGCGGCGAGTAGGGCGCGGCAAAGTAGTCGGCGCCCTCGGCGTCCGGGCCGTCGCGCTCGCCGCGACCGCGCGCGCGGCCGCGGCTGCGCAGCGCGGCCTCGACGTCGTCGACGTCGGCGCGCGCGCGATCGGAGAGGTCCAATGGCTCCGCGAGAGGCATCGCGCCCGACCCGCCGGCCTCCGCCCCGACCTCCGCCCCTCCGCCGCGCAGGCGCGGGAGCAGCGGCGAGTCGAGGCCGCGAAACAGGCCACCCAGCGGCGAGGCGGCGACCAGGCCGGCCGCGTCGCCGCGCGCTTCGGGCGCCGCCGCGCGCTCGGGCGAAAGCGGACCGTCGCCGAGCGCCAGGAAGGGCGAAAGGCCGTCGTCGGGCGGCGGCGCCCGCGGCGGCGTGGCCGAGAAGCGCAGCAGCGGCGACCCTGTCGGTGAGCCGCGCATGCTGGCCGCCAGCAGCGCGGGCGTGAGCGCCCGCGGGCGGCGCGGCGGCGTGCGTTGCGTCGACTCGAACAGGCGCCGCACGGGCGTCCACGCGCCCGCGCCGCCGCCCCACCGCGGCGAGAGCGAGCTGCCGCGCCGCGAGGGCGGCGAGGCAGCGCACGCCGACGGGTGGCCGAGCCGCGGCGGCGTCGAGTCGCTCGCCTGGGGGCGCGCGGTCCGCGGCGGCGTCGAGTCGCTCGTTTGGGAACGCGCGAACCGCGGCGACGCCGAGTCGTCCGCGATGGGGCGCGCGGTCCGCGGCGGCGTCGACTCGCCCGCGGCGAACGGGGGACGCCCGGAGGGTGACGCGGCCGCGATCGCATCCGGGTGCCGCGGGGACGGGGAGGAGGCCCGCGCGGGGTCGCGGGCGCGGGGCGACGCGCCCGCCTCCGGAGCGAGCCACGCGAGCGTGGCGACGTCCTGCGCGTCCGCGTCGTCGCGCGCGGCCGAGGAGATCGCGCCGACGCCGAGCCGCGAGGCGGCCTTGACGGCGGGAGAGGGCGCGTGGCCTGCCCCGCGCGAGAGCACGAGCGCCTTGGACGGGTGGAGGAGCGGCTGCGAGCGAAAGTCCCCCGGGACGGCCAGGGAGCCGTGCTGCGCGCCGAGCGCGCGAAGCGACGAGGGCGACGCGTACGGTCCCGAGCCGTCGCCCGAGGGCGCGCCCGCGGGCCTGGGACCGCCTTGGGGCGCCCACGCGGCCTGGTTGGCGCCGAGGGCGGCGCCCGCGCCTCCCCAGGCGGTGTGGGCGGCGCCGAGGGCGGCGTCCGCGCCCCCCCAGGCGGCCGCGAGCTCGGGTCCGATGTCTCCGACGGCCGCGGCGGCGGCTGCCGCGGAGGAGGCGCCGGCAGCGGCGACCGTGGCGGCCGCCGAGGCGGTCCCGAGAACCGAGTAGGGCAGGGTGCCGGGGTAGGCCAGGGAGCTCACGAAGCCCGCGCGGGGGCTGTGCGGCTCTGCGCCCGCGACGCGGCGCGCGGCGGGCCCAAGCGCGGACACGTCTGCGGCGAGGTGCCCTGGCGCCCACGCCGCCCGGCCGGAGAGGCCCAGCGCCGAGGCGCCCGCTGCGTCCCTGGTCGACGGCCTGGCGGGACTGGGCGTGCCCCGGGGGAGGAGCGCGGCGCGGCGCGTCTGGGCGTCCACGAGGATGCAGGCGGGCGACCCCGCGCTGGCCAGGAGGCGGCCGTCGACCAGCAGCGGCTCTGGCGACGCCGGAGACGCCAGACCCAGCAGCCCCAGCGCCGGTCGGCGCCGGTCCGCCACGGGGGTGCGCAGGGCGCACGCCGAGGTCGCGACGACGGCGGGCGCGGCCAGAGGGGCGGGCGCATCGCACGGAGCGGGCGGAGCGGGCGGCGGGAGAGCGCGCAAAGGGGTGCCCGCCCCGGGCGCGTCGCTCGCTCCGGGAGCGATGCCCCCCTCGC
>PGFX01003986.1:0-24965 GCA_003612995.1 Prototheca bovis | reverse complement strand
CGGGCGCGGGCGCGGCGGGGGGGAGGGGGGCGCAAGCCGACGGCACGGGCCGGGAGGCGTGCAGGAAGGGGAGGAGGGGGGAGGGGGGGGGGAAGGGAGGAGGGAGGAACAGGAGGGACAGAGCGAGAAGAGGAGGGCACAGCGGGAGAGGAGGGGATCGTGGCGAGGGGAGCGAGGAAAGGGGGCAGGGGAGGCTGCCAGCCGCCCGGCCCCCCTCCGCTCGGGGTCTCTCCCCCGACCGCCCCCCCTCCGCTCGGGGTCTCTCCTCCGACCGCCCCCCCTCCGCTCGGGGTCTCTCTTCCGCCTGCCTTCCCGGCCACCCGGGGGCGCCGGCGCGCGCCCCGCGGCGCCCAGCCTCCGCGGCGCCCAGCCTCCGCGGCGCCCAGCCCCCACCCCCTCCTCGCCTCCCTCCTCTGCGTCCGACGCGCGATCACACGCATCACAGCCGCCTGCGTTTGTGGACGACGACAATGGCGACGATGGCAGGACCGGGCCCGCCCGGCTCCGAGGAGGTGCGCCCTTCGTGGGCGAGTTTGCGGCCCGGAACGAGGCGCGAGCGGAGGCGGCTCGGCCTCGAGCGCGGCGGCGGTCGGGCGCCGCGCCGCACCGCAGAGGCGAGGCGATCGCGGGCTCGAGTGCACGCGGGGGCAGAGTCGCGGCGTCGACCCGATCGGATCGGGGTTGGGACGCGCGCGCCCAGCTTCGCGTCGCAGCCCCCGCCCGTCGCGATCCGCGGCCCGCGTCGCCCCCCGCTCGCGAACGGAGCTTCCTGCGGCTCCCCTCTGGGCCACACCCCTTCCCCCCCCCCCCCCACTCTCCCTGCGCCGTCTCCCGACGCCGCCGCATCCCCCCCTCCTCCTCCACTCGCCCCCCTTCCTGCAGCCGTGGCGCGCTCTGGACGACATGTGGTCTTCGGGCGGCGCGCGCGCCGCCCCGCTCCCGTCGCTCGAGGCGGTCGCGGCGCGCCGGGACGCGCTCCTGCGCGAGCGCCGCTCGAGCGGCGGCAGCGCCGGCAGCAGCGCGGCGTCGCCGGGCGCTGACGACGGCCAGGCGGCCCTCGCCGCCGCCCGCGACGCGCTCCTGGCCTGCACCGCGCGCGGCGGCCCGGCCTCTCGCCGCCAGCTCGCGGCGGGGGCACGCGGCCCCCCTCCGCCCGCGTTCGAGGCGCCGGCGCGCCAGGCGGCCGAGGCGCTGCTCAAGGCGGCCGCGCGCGCCCTGGCGCCTCGCGGCTCCGGCGCGCCTTCTCCGGCGTCCGCGGCGCGGGCGCTGCCTGCCGCGCTGGCGTGCGTGGACGCCATGATGGCCGAGGCCTCGCCCAACCCGCTGGCGCGCCTGCCCCAGCGCCCCGCGGCGCTCGCGCTCGTGGCCGCCGGCGCCGGGCCCGCGCAGGCCGAGCGCGCCGCGCAGAGCGTCGCCGAGGCCGCGGAGAAGCTCCGGCGCATGGGTCGCGAGCGGGAGGAGCGCGAGGAGGACGCCGAGGCCGAGGCCGAGGCCGCCGGCGCCGGGGCGCCCCGGCCGCCCCCCTCGTTCGGCGACGCGCACGCCGCCGCCGCCGCCGAGGCGCTGGGCCTGCCCGCGTTCGCCGCGGTCGCGGCCGCCGAGCGCGTCGCCGCCGCCGGAGGGCTTGGTGCTGATGCGGACGACGCGGAGGGGGAGGAGGGGGAGGAGGAGGACGGGGGCCGGGGCGCGGGCGGGCGCTCGGCGGCCATGGGCGCCGTGGCCGGCCCCGCCCGCCTGGCCGCCGCGGGGCGTCCGTCGGCGGATCTGCCCGCCTCGCGTCCGGGGCACGTGACGCTGCTGTCCGAGGCGGAAGCGCAGGCGATCGAGCGCGCGGCGCTGAGCGACGCGCCTGGGGGTCCCGGGCAGGCGTCCGCCGAGTCTGCGCTGGGCGCGTGCTGGCTGCAGCGGTGGTGCGCGGCGTGCGTGGCCGGGGAGGAGACGGCGGCGGCGCTGGAGGCTGCGCGCGGGCGCGGCGAGCGCGACGCCGAGGCGCGGTTCGCGCAGGTGGTGTCGGACGAGGTCGCGACGGCCGTGGCGCAGTCGCTGCTGAGCGCCGCGGTCCCGGACGAGGAGCTGGCCATGGGCGCGTTCGAGATCCTCGGCGCGGGCGCGCTCGACCGCGCGCCCGCGCTGCTGCAGAACAGGGCCGGCCTCGCCGCCGCCATCGCCAAGGAGGCCAAGGCCTGGGAGGACGAGCGCAGCGGAGGAGGCGCGGGCGGCGGCGGCGGCGGCGGCGGTGGCGGCGCCCCAGACGGCCACGGCGCCGCGGGGGGCTCGGCCAACCCGCTGCTGGGCCTGCAGGGCGTGACCGTGCAGACGAGCGCCGAGCGGCTGGTGCAGCGCATGGAGCGTCGCGAGGATCGCCGAGCGACGCGCGGCCGCGACCGCGGAGCGCTCGCGGACGAGGCGGCCGCGTTCGGCGCCGCGGAGGCGGCGGCCGACCCGGCGCGGGCCGTCGAGGCGCTGGCGCGCTGCGGCCTGGCGGCGCTGGCGGCGCGCGAGGCGGCGCGCGCGCGCGCGCACCGCCGCATCCGGCTGGGCAACGTCGAGTTCGAGCTGGGCACGGGCAGCGCGGGCCCGAACGCGCGCAACGCGCTGCCCGAGGGCGCCGAGCGCAAGCTGTGCAAGGGCTACGAGGAGGTGACCGTGCCCGGCCGCCCGACGGGCTCGTGGGGCGAGGGCGAGACGCCCGTGCAGATCCGGCAGCTGCCCGGCTGGGCGCGCTCGGCCTTCCAGGGCTACAAGCAGCTCAACCGCGTGCAGAGCCGCATCTTCCCGACCGTCTTCCGCAGCAACGAGAACGTCCTCGTCTGCGCCCCCACGGGCGCCGGAAAGACAAACATCGCCATGGTCGCCGTCCTCCGCGAAATCGGACAGCACCTCGTGCGAGACCGGGAGGAGGAGGACGACGAGGAGGAGGAGGAGGACGAGGAGGGCGTGGAGGAGGAAGAGGGAGGCGGGGAAACGGGGGGAGGAAAAGCCAAGGGGGTCGAGGGGGGGGAAAAGGGCGCCGGGGTCGGGGACGGGCGCGCCGCCGCTGCGCCGTCGTCGTCGTCGCGCGGCGCCGCGCCCAAATCCGGTCGTCCTTCGTCTTCGTCGCGTCCGAAGATCGACTTGGCGTCGTTCAAGATCGTGTACGTGGCTCCGATGAAGGCGCTGGCGGCCGAGGTGACGGCGACGTTTTCGGAGCGCCTGCGTCCTCTGGGCGTCTCGGTGCGCGAGCTGACGGGCGACATGCAGCTGACGCGTCGGGAGCTGGCGTCGACGCAGATGATCGTGACGACGCCCGAGAAGTGGGACGTGGTGACGCGCAAGGGCCTGGGCGCGGCGGCCGAGGGCGGCGCGGCGGCGGGCGCGGCCGCGGCCGCGCTGGTCAACCTGCTGATCGTCGACGAGGTGCACCTGCTGAACGACGAGCGCGGACCCGTGCTGGAGACGCTGGTGGCGCGCACCGCGCGCGCCGTCGAGTCGTCGCAGCGCATGATCCGCATCGTCGGCCTCTCGGCCACGCTGCCCAACTACCGCGACGTGGCCGACTTTCTGGGCGTCAACCCTCGCTCGGGCCTCTTCCACTTCGACGCCACCTACCGCCCCGTGCCGCTCACCACCTGCTTCGTGGGCGTCACGGAGAAGAACGTGTTCAACCGCAACACGCTCATGGACCAGATCGCCTACGACAAGGTCTCCGAGGCCCTCAAGCAGGGCAAGCAGGCCATGATCTTCGTGCACTCGCGCAAGGCCACGGGCCAGACGGCCCGCGCCATCGCCGCGCTCGCCGCCGAGCGCGGCGAGCGCGAGCTCTTCGACGGCTCGGACAACGAACGCTGGACGGAGATCAAGCGGGGCATGACCCAGTCGCGCAACGCCGAGCTCGCGCAGTGCTTCGACGCGGGCCTCGCCATCCACCACGCCGGCATGCTGCGCCCGGACCGCTCGCTGGCCGAGCGCGCGTTCGGCTCGGGCGTCGTCAAGGTGCTCTGCTGCACCGCCACGCTCGCCTGGGGAGTCAACCTGCCCGCCCACGTCGTCGTCATCAAGGGCACCAGCGTCTACAACCCGGCCAAGGGCGGACACGTCGACCTGGGCGCGCTGGACGTCCAGCAGATCTTCGGACGCGCCGGAAGGCCCCAGTTCGCCGACGCGGGCCTCGGCGTCATCGTTACCACGCACGACAAGCTCTCGCACTACCTCGGCATGCTCACGCACGCCGTGCCCATCGAGTCGCGCTTCGTCGAGCGACTCCCGGACCACCTCAACGCAGAGATCGCGCTCGGCACCGTCGCCTCCATCGAGGACGCCTCGCGCTGGCTCTCCTACACCTACCTCTACCAGCGCGCGCGCAAAAACCCGCTCGCCTACGGCATCAGCTGGGACGCCCTCATGAACGACGCGTCCCTCGTGCTCTGGCGCCGCAAGCTCGTCGAGGACGCGGCCAGACGACTCGAGGCCTGCAAGATGGCCCGCCTCGAGCCAGCCACCGGGCGCCTCCGCGGCACCGAGCTCGGACGCGTCGCCAGCCACTACTACCTCGCCTGCGGGACCGTCGAGGCCTTCAACGAGCGCCTCACGCCGCTCTCGACGGAGAGAGACGCCCTCCAGGCCATCTGCCACGCCGACGAGTTCGCGCAGCTCGCCACGCGCGAGGACGAGGGCGACGAGCTCGACGCCCTCGCCCGCGAGCGCTGCCCGTGGGGCGTGCGCGGCGACCCGCGCTCGGACGCGCGCGCCAAGGCAGCGGTGCTCATCCAGGCCGCCTGCGGCCGAGCGCGCATCGAGTCCTTCTCGCTCAGCGCAGACACCATGTACGCAGCGCAAAACTCGCCGCGCCTCGCGCGCGCCGCCCTCGAGGCCTGCCTCAAGCGCGGCTGGGCGGAGGCCGCCAAGAACTGCCTGCGCCTCGCCATCGCGCTCGAGCGCCGCGTGCCGCCGGACGCCTCGGAGCTGTGGCAGTGCGAGGGACGCGGACGCGGGACGCTCGACGCCACCTCGCTGCGCATCCTCGACGAGACGGGCCTCTCGCCCGTCGAGCTGTTCGCGGCCTCGCCGGACGCCGTCGACGCGCTCTGCCGCCGCGCGGGCCTCGGCGCCAAGGTCGCCGAGGCGCTCGCCTGCTTCCCGCAGCTCCGCGTCAAGGCGCGCGCGCGCACGCTCGCGCCGGGCGTGCTGCGCCTCGACCTCGACGTCTCGCCGGCCTTTCTGCGCCCGCCCCCGGACGCCACCGTCTCGGGCTCCAACCCGGGCGGCTCGCGCCTCCCGCTGCACGGCGGCGCGCTGCGCTGGCACGTCTGGGTCGAGGACGAGGCGCAGCAGACCATCCTGTACGCCGACACGCTCGCGCTC
Source organism: Prototheca bovis (assembly GCA_003612995.1). Taxonomy (NCBI): domain Eukaryota; kingdom Viridiplantae; phylum Chlorophyta; class Trebouxiophyceae; order Chlorellales; family Chlorellaceae; genus Prototheca; species Prototheca bovis. Next base: position 19,625 of record PGFX01003986.1, on the reverse strand, counting down.
GCGCGGCGCGAGATGGCCAAGGTCGCGCCGCTGGGCCGCGGCGCCGGGCAGGGCCGCGGGGGCGGGCCCGCGGGCGCGCAAGACGCCTCGCCGCCGCCCCTCTCGCCCTACGTGGCCATCTCCTCCTCCGTCGCCGTCGCCACCGCCGACGCGCCGCTCTCGATCGCGCTCAAGATTCCCGTGCCGCTGCCCTCGCCGGCCCCGGCGCGCTACTGGGTGCGCCTCGTCTCCGACTCGTGGCTCGGCTCGGAGACGGTCGCGGACGCGCCGCTCGACGCGCTCCCGCGCCACAGGCGCGTCAAGGGCGTGCCCTACGCCGACGCCGCCGAGGCCGACCCCGAGGGCTCCGCGGCCGCCAAGGACGCCGCCGCCGAGCTCGACGCCGCCGCGAGGGCCGACCTGGCCGGCGCCGCCGGCGCGGGCGCGGGCGACGACTCTGCGCTCCTGCGCGCCAGCGTCCGGGCGCTCGCGCTGCTCTCGCTCCCCGCGACCGAGGGCGCCGAGGACGCCGACCTCGACCTGCTCGAGCTGGTCGCGCCCTCTGGCGCGCTGGAGGCGCTTCCCCGCTCGGACCTCGCGGCGCTGCGCGCCTCGCTGCTCTCGCGCCTGGGCCCCGTCGAGCTGCGCTGCCTGCCGGCGCTGCTGGGCTCGGACGCCGACGCGCTCGCGGTCGCGCCTCCGGGCGCGGGCGCCGAGACGCTCGCGGCGATGGCCATCGCGAGGGCGCACGCGCGGCACGCCGGCGTCGCGGGCGCGGGGGCGGGGCCCTCGCCGGCCCGCGCGCCCCGCACGGGCCCGCTGGTGCTGGTGCTGGCGTCCGACCCGTCGCTGGCGCGTCTGCAGGCCGCGCGCTGGCGCGCGACGTTCGGCGCCGTCTACGGCGCCGACCTCATCTTCCGCGACCTCGCGCCGCGCGCCGCGCCGCCCTCCCTGCGGGCGCTCTCGGCCGTCCCGCCCTGCGACGTGCTGGTGGCCACCCCGGCCGCCTGGCTGCGGGCGCTCGCGGCGCAGCGGGCCGAGCTGGGCGCCGAGCGCGGCGCCTTTGCGCTCGGCCACGGCGCCTCCGGCCCCGTCCTGGCCCCCTGCCTGCGCAACCTCGTCGCGGTCGTCGTGCTGGGCGCCGAGTCGCTCGCCGAGTCGCGCGCCGGCCCGCAGCTCGAGCTGGCCGTCGTCGCTTCGCTCGGGGGAGGGGCACGGAGCGCCGCTTCCGTCGAGCGCGGCGCGGCGAGGGAGAGGAGAGCGGGCGCCGGCGGGGCAGGCGCTGGCGCCGAGGGCGACGCGGCCCCCGGAGGAGATGGCGCGGCGGCCCCCGAGGCCCTCGGGGGAGCGGGAGGCGTCGTCGACGGCGACGAGGAGGCCGCGGCCTCGGCCCCTCCCTCCGAGGACGAGGACGACCTCGACTTTTGGGCACCTGCCCAGACGCCGGCCTCGGTGCCCTCGCAGATCGTCAAGGCGCCGCTCGGCGCGACGGGCGGGAAAAAGGGCGCCGACCCCGCGCTCGCCGCGTCCGCCCCCTCGGGCCGCGGCTCGCTCCCCGCCCCCCCCGCGCCTCGGCTGGTGCTGCTGGCGTCGACGGTGGGCGACCCGGCCGACCTGTCGCGTCTCTTCCCGCGCCGGGCGGCGACGGCGCCTGCGCCGCGGCTGCTGGTCTTCTCGCCGGCCGCGCGGCCTGTGCCGCTCGAGGTGCACGTGCAGGGCTTTGCGGGCCGCACGCCCGAGGAGCGCGCGGCGGCCATGGCCCGGCCGACGTTCGAGGCCATCCGCAGGTACTCTGCGCAGGACGCCGTCGGCGCCGGGGGCCCGTCGGCGTCTCCGGCCGCGCCGTGCGCCCCGTTCTCGGTCGTGTACGTGCCGTCCCGGCGGCAGGCCAAGCTGGCGGTGCTGGAGCTGATCGCGTCTGCGGCCGCGGCCGAGGCGCCCGAGGCGTTCGGCATCGAGGTCCCGCGCACGCTCGAGGAGGACGACGGGTGGGCGGACTCGTCGCGCTCGTCGACGCCCCTCTCGTCGGTGCTGTCGCGGTCGGCGCGGTCGCTGGCGGCCGCGCGGCGCAACGCGCTCGTGCCGCGCGCGCTGCAGCTCGAGTCGCTGCTGCGGTCGCCGGGCACGCTCTCGGACCCGCTGCTGCTGCACGCCATGTCCTTTGGCCTGGCCGTCTACCACGACGCGATGCCCAAGCGCGACCGCGAGCTGGTCGCCGAGGCCGCCGCGCTCGGCATGCTGCGCGTGCTGGTCGCCACGCCCGACTTTGCCGCGCGCCGGATCCGCTCGCGCCTCGTGGTCGTGCGCGGCGCGGACCGCCTCCGCTCGCCGGCCGAGACGCTCATCCCCTCGGAGGCCGAGACGCTCGCCGCCGAGACGACGCGCCTGGGCCTCCTGGGCGACGGCGACGCCGCCAGGCGCGCGCAGGCGCTGCTCGCGCTCGCGGGGCGCCCGGGCGCCGACGCCCGAGGCGTCGGCGTGCTCCTGCTCGCCGACGGCGCCAAGGGCGTCTTCAAAAAGGGGCTGCACGACCCGCCGCCCGTCGAGAGCGGGCTCGGCGAGGGACTCGCCGTCAACGCCGACGACGACAGGGTCTTCGGAGCCCAGGTCGCGACCGGCGGCGGCGACGGCGCCGACGGGGGCCCCCCCCTGGCGCAGACGCTGGCCTCGCTGCACAGCTCGTTCGGCAGCGCGCTGGGCGCCGCCCTGGGGGGCGGAGGCGGAGGCGGCGGAGGCGGAGGCGACGCCCAGAGGCTCGCGGCGATGGCGTCCGCGTCTCCGCTGGGGTCGGGCGGCCTCGGCGGCGCCTCCAAGCTCGCGCCGCTCCCCGACGGGCTGCTGTCCGAGATCGTGGCCAGGAGCGGCCCCCAGGATCGGGCGGCCGGGCGCCCCTCCGTCTCCTCCTCCTCCTCCCCCTCCTCGGTCGCGGCGCTGGTGGGGACTCTGTCGCGCTCGCTGTTCGCGAAGCGGCTCGAGTCCAACCCCGGCTTCTACCTGTCGTCGGAGCAGCCGCCCGAGAGCCGGTTCGCGGCCTCGTCGACGGCGGCGCTGCGGGCCGCCGGCCTGCTGGACCTCGCGCCGCTCGCGCAGGCGGCGCTGCTGGCGTTCGCGGACAAGGCGCTGCTGAGCCTCGAGCTCGCCGGCTGCGTGCGCCTGCTCGACGCCGACGGCAACGTCGTCAGGCGCGCGTTCAGGGACGCCGCCGCCGGGGCGCGCGACGCCGACGCGCGGCGCGCCGCCGACGCCGCGCGCGAGGCCGCGAGCCTCGTGCCGGGAGCGGCGCCGGAGCCCGCCGCGCCGCGACAGCGCAACCGCCGCAGGGGCAAGGCCAGGCAGGACGCCGCCGCGGGGGCGGACCGGGACGCCGCCGCCGCCGCGGCGCCGGCGCTGCCCTCCCGCCTGATGGCGTCGACGCCCGCGCCGCTCGACCCGCTGGCCACCTGGGCGGTCCCGACCGCGCTGGGCGTGGCGGCGTGCCGCTGGGGCCTGTCGCACGGCGCGGCGGCGCGGCTGGACGCGGCGCTGCGCGCGGCCTTTGACGACGGCGCGGACGACCTGGGCGCGCTCTCGCCGGCGCTGCAGCTGGCGCCGCACCCGCCGGCGGCGCACGCGGCGGCGCTGACGGCGCTGGCGGCCGTCTGCGCGAGCTCGCCGGACCTAGACGCGCTGCCCGAGCGCGTGCAGGAGCAGCAGCTGCTCGAGCAGCTCCGCACCGCCGTGCCCTACCCGAGCGTGCCCGCGTTCCGGCCCCGGGGGGCGTCCGCGCGCTCGGGCGCCCCGGCCTACCTCAAGGTCGCGCGCAAGGCCTGGCTGCTGCTGCAGACGCGCCTCAACGGCTCGTACGCGCCCCTGGCCGGCACGGGCCCGGACTCCCGGCGCGACGCCAAGGCCGCCGAGGCCGTGGCGCTCGCGGCCGCCCGCGCCGGCGCCGACGTCGCGGCCGCCCGCGGCGACGGGCGCGCGCTCGCGGCCTGCGCGCTCCTCTCCGCGGCCCTGGACGCGGGGGCGTGGCCCGGGCGCGACCGCCGCGGCGAGGGCCGCGCGCCCCTCCCCGCGCCCGCCTCCTCGGGGCCGCTGCACGTCCCCTTCGAGCGCTTTGCGGTCGCGGAGCGCGGCGCGGCCGCCGACGGCGCGACGCTCCGCGTCCGGGGCGTCGGGCGCTGCGGCCGCGAGGGCGCGCCGACGCGCCACCTGGGCGTCTCCCTGTCGCCCCCGCTGCCGGCCAAGGCCGCGCAGGCCGAGAGCTATGTGCTCGTGGCCACGGACGCCTCGGGCGCCGTGCTGGGCTCGCGGCGCGTCTCGGGCCGCGACGCCGCGAGGGAGATGGAGCTCCGCGTCCGCCAGAGGCCGGAGGAGCGGGAGGGCGAGGACGCGGCCGGGGAGGACGCGGTCCCGCGCCGCTCGGTCGTCGACGACGTCTTCGTCTATCTCTTCTCGCTCACCTCGGTGGGCGGCGATCGGTGGGGAAGCGCCAAGGTTGCGCTCGAGGCATGAGCGCAGGAGGCAGGGGGGAGGCAAGGGGAGGGGAGCGGAACAGCGCCCCCCCCCCCCCCCACCGGTTCTAGAGACGGTGACCTCGGGGGCCGGGTGAGACGTCTCCGCGAAAAGGCACCCTTTTCCCGCGCTCTGGCACCCTCTGCCGCCGCTCTGGCATCCTTTTCCGCGGCTCTGGCATCCTTTTCCGCCGCTCTGGCACCCTCTGCCGCCGCTCTGGCACAGGCCGATTCTCCCCCCTGGGCGCTCTGTTGGATTTTCTGTTGTTCTCTCCCGCCACCGTTTCTTCCTTTCTTTCGTTTGTGTAACGCGGCGTGTCCGAACGCTCCGGCAGCGATGGGCTACAGATCCTCCCGCGCCGGCTCGGGAAGGAAGGAAAGGAGGAGAAAAGGAAAGCCCGGGAAGGAAGGGAAGGAGGGGAAAAGGAAAGCCCGGGAAGGAAGGGTCTCGGCGTGGGGCCCGGCGAGGGTCTCTCGTCGGTGTGGCGTCCTTTTCGCCGCTCCGTTCCCTGTCCGTGCCCGTGCTCTGTCTGTCCTTCTCGCTCGCCCGTTCCCGCGGTGTCCTCCTCCCCGTCACTTTTTGCCTCCCTTTTTCTTCGATGTTTTGACGTCGATGAGCTTTGGCGGGATGCCGTACTTTTCGGCGAGCATTTCGGCGACGCGTTCGGTGGCATCTCCCTGGAGAACGACGACGACGCCGGCCGCTCCGGGAAACTCGCCCACGGTGGTCGAGGCCTGGAAGCGTCTCTGCAGCTCGCTCGCGACGTCTTTGGGGTCGAGGCCGAGCGCCTCGACGCTGCCCACGACCGTCACGGGGTGTCCTCGTCGCTTGGCGGCCGCGACGGTCACGGGCGTCGGGTCGCCGCGCGAGACGGTGCCCTCGGGCGGCGTCCAGGGCGCCCGCAGGCGCACAAAGCGCGTGCAGCGCGCGAGGACCTTGGCCAGCAGCGCCTCGTACGGCGCCCCCTCCTCGAACGGAAAGGCCTCGCCCTTGTTCAGGATCGCGTGCCGAAGCAGGTCGTCCGCCGTCGCGCGCGCAGGCGCGGCGGGCAGCGGGGGCAGCGCGGCGGCCCCGTCGGCGGGGCCCTCCCGCTCCCCCTCCCCGAGCTCGGCCGCGAGGCGCTCGGCGTCCGGGATGGGCTTCCCTCCGGGGGCTCGGAAGAGCATGCGTCTGTAGCAAGCGCGTCTGAGGGCGGCGTCGACGGCCCGGCGGGACAGGGTGGCGTCGCGGTCCGGCTTGCCCCTGCCCGTCTCGTAGAGCGCCTGGCGCAGCGCCGAGGGGAGCCGGAAGGCGTCGTCGAGCTGCACCATGGGTCTGGCCTCGGCGTCCCTGGCCCTGGCGCGCGCGAGGGCGGCCGCGGCGTCCTTGGAGGCGCCCTCGTGCGCCTCTCCGCGCGCAGCGGCGTCCTCGGCCGCGCGCGCGGCGGACGCGAGCGCGGCCTGCCGCCGCGTCTCCTGCAGACGCAGCGCCTCGAGCTTGGCGCCCACCCCGGCCACCAGCGCGTGCTCGCGGTCCACCTTGCTGATGCACTCCTGCTTGCGCACCGTCTTCACCTCGAGCACCTTTTTCTTCGCAAAGGCGCCCACCAGCTTGCCCAGCTTCTTGTACGAGCTCGCCTTGAGGTCGAACGTCAGCGTCGGAGGCTTGGCGGGAAGCATGTACTTGGCGTAAAAATCGCTCAGCTGGATCGGAAGGTCCGACGACTTGAGCGCCACGACGCCAGCCAGAAGAGCAGTCTCCAGCGCCTCGTCCATCGAGATCGAATCGCCGGCGTCCACGCCAGCGCCCGCCGAGGAAGAAGAGGAGACCGGGGGGAGAGCCGAAGGGAGCGGGGGCGCGCTCTCTCCTTCTCCTTCGCTCTCCCCTCGGCGCGCGCGCTCGCCACCGCGCCCCTCGTCGCTTTCCTCCTCCTCCTTTCCCTCCTCCTCCCCTTGGATGGCCTTGATGCCCTCTGCCGTGAATCCGTCATTGACCGCCCCTCCCTTGCCCTCCTTCCAGAGGAGGTCGCCCCAGACGTGCAGGATCTGCACGCCCTTGCCCTTCCAGCCGTCGCGCTCGGCCTCCTGGCGCGAGACGCACGTGAGGCCGACCGCGAACGGCACGGGGTTGCCCGGGACGCCGACGGCGACCACCGCGTTGGCCAAGAACGGGGGACACCGCTCGGGCGCCACCTCGGGCGGACGCAGCACGCCCTGCGCGAAGAGGTCCGCGCCGCCCAGAATGCGCGGAGACACGGGAGACCACGTCAGCAGCACGGGCAGCAGCGCGGGAAACGCGGCGAGCGTGTAGATCGTCGGGACCAGGCGCTCCTGCCGGCCGTCGGGGTCGAAGAAGAGGGGAACGCCGCCCTCCAGGGCGTACACCGTCCCGCGCTGGTCCGCAAGCTTCTGCGCCACCAACGACGCCTTGGCGGGAATCAACGCATCCAGGGGGATCTTCGACGACGACCCCTTGCCGACCCCCAGCGAGGGGTACGCGCGCACGATCCGCTGACGCAGCGTCTTGACGTCCTTGCCCGAAAGCAGCGACGTGTTCGCCACCGCAAAACGCTTCCTGAACATCGCGAACGATCACGCGACGCCGCGCGGCGCGCAGACCGCAAGAGGAAAAGCCACTCGCCCGAAAACGCCGAGGACGGCCCCCGGACGCCCGGCTCCGCCCCGCCTCGCTCGCGTGCCACTCCTCGCGCGCGCGACGGTCGCGACGGACGGACCTCTTGCCGCGGCTCGCCCGATCGTCCCCGCGAAGATCCGACCCGGTCGAGTGCGATCCACCGCGGACAGAACAAACGACGAACGCAAGCCTTCGGAACGGACGCCGCGCGCGCCGACGCCAAAGCGCGCCCGCGAGGACGGCGCGCCGCCGCGACGGGAGGGCGCGCGCGCGGGACGCGCCGAAGGCGGAGGCAGGGGGGTGAAGCGGCGAAGCCTCCGCCTCCCTCCGCGTCCGCCCCTGCGCCTCTCCGCCCCCCCTTCGCCCCCTCGAAGCACCTCAAGCTCGTCCAGCGCCGTTTCCGCAACGGCTTCCAGGAGGGTGCGTCGTGCTGGAGCTGGAGGTGGCGGACGGTGGACGATCGAGCGGGCGAAGGAGAGCGGAGCGCGCGGAGGAGGCGAAAGAGGGGCGGTGGGGGGACGTGGCGGAGCGGCGCCGCGCCGTGCGGCGGCCGGTGGCACGCTCGCTCTCCCCCCGGGGGCAAGGGGTCACTGGCGCGGGTGGGCGGAGGGAGGGGCGCCCGCGGCCTCCTCTGGGGTGGGGGAGGGGGCGGAATCGGCACCCCCGGCGTCTGGTGGCCCGCGCTTACGCGTTTTCCGTTTGTTTTCGCTCCTTTTGCAGGCGAGGCCAAGAAGGTCGTCAAGGCCTAAGTGGTCTGGTTTGATCTCCATACACGGTGTAACCGGTCCCGCTTTGCCCATGTGACGAGTGGATCCCACCCCGACCCCCGAGGCGAGCAGGCAGAACGGGACCGAACGGAGGGGGGGAGGAGCGGGGTGGAGTGGAGCGGGAGGAATCGAGCAATGGTGCGAGGGACCTGCGGCCCTTGCGGCCGCCCGCCGCGGCCGCCCGGCCTCGGTCGTGACGCGACCGCGAGGCCCCACGGACCTGGCTGCAGATGCCGCCGCTCGGCGGATGCGCCAGAGACCGCTCGCTGCCTCTGTCCCGCGGGTGCCCCCAGGTCGTTCAGCCCAATTCGCGCGCTCGGTCACACGGTTGCGGGGAGCGAGGGCGAAGCGCGGGTTGGAAGCGGGCCGTCCGCGCGGTCGGGGGGGGCCACGACGCGAGGAGCGACGCGTGGCCGCCAAGACGACGCGGGCGGCGGGGCGTTGAAATGCGGCTGGCAGAGGGAAGCGAACGCTGCGGGGAGGACGGAGCGGGGGGGGTCGAAAGGCGAAGCTCCGGGGGAGGTCGGGCGAGCGCCTCGTGGGATTCGCACCGGTGGGGAGGGACGCGGCGAAGGAAAGCGAAAGGTGGAAAGGGGGGGCGGAAGACGGGAGAGCAAGAGAGCCTCGAGGAAGGGAAGCGAGCGCGAGCACGGAAGGGAGAACCGAAGTGGAGAGTTGGGGGTTGGGCGGGCGGCTCTCGCCGCCCTGCTCAGAGCAGGACGTCGGCGGCGGCGTCCTCGGCGGCTTCCTGCAGCTTTGCCAGCTCCCTTCGCGCCATTTCCACCTGCAGAGGGGCGAAAGGAGCGACGGTGCGTGAGGCGAGAGAGCGCGAGGTGGGGGAGGGGGGCGGAGGCACCGCCATGCGGCGTCGCGGTGCCTTGGGAGAGGGGGAGGAAGAGTCGAGAGGTTTCTCCTTTCCTCTCCTCCTCGCCTGCGCCCTCCTCCCGGCACCCTCGCCCGTCGCCCCCTCCCCCCGGCAGCGCTGCCCATTGCACCCCCTCTTCCCCTGCACCCCTGCTCCCTCTCCGCCCTCTCTCTCTCCCGCCATCTCCACCTTCCACCGCACCTTTGCCTCGAGCGCCTTTGCCTTTTTGAGCTTGGCTTCTTCCCAGGCCGCGAGCTTGGCCTCCTCCTCGACGAGCGCCTGCCCCATGGCCTCGTAGCCGCCCGAGAGCGCCGTGCGCCCCGTCTGCGGCGATTGCGGGTGCGGCCGGCGATCCACCTCCGGCAGCGGCTGCGGCACGTGTGTCGACGCGTACGTCGACGACTCTACCGCGCCGGTGGCGGCGCCCTGGGGCGGCTGCGAGGCCTCGCGCCCGGGACCCCCTGCGGCGTACGACCCGCGCCCAGAGCCGCGCCGCCGACCCACCTGGGCGTTGTGGCGGTCGCGCTCGCGCGCCTCCTTTTCGATGGCGTCCAGATCCTCCTCCCAATGTCTGAGGAGCGCCTCGGACGCCTCAGGCGGCGGCGCGGGCGGCGAAGACGCGAGCCCGCCGGGCGGGCGGAACGTCACGGGCGGCGCGGCCGAGGGCGAGCCGGGCGACGGCGCGCGAGACGCGGCGTCCTTGCCGGCGGCGCCCTGCGCGGCGTCCTGCGCGTCGCCTTCGGATCTGCACGCATCGCCGCAGGCCTTGGAGGTGCCCTGCTCGCCCACGAACGCCACGCGCGCGCCGCTGCCCTTGCCGCCGGCCGAGCGCCCGCCCGATCCGCCGGGCACGCCTGGCGCGACGCCGCCGACCAGGCCCGCGGGCCAGTAGCCGTGCACGAGGTGCGGCGGCGCCGTGTGCGCCTGCACGGGATGGCCGTGCGAGTCGCGCGCCTCGAGCGCGCGGATCTTGGTGGGCGTCCGCGGACGGGCGGGCCGCGGACCCGGCCCCGAGGCGGGAAAGGACGAAGCCGAGGCCCCCGAGACGCCAGAGGCGGCCGAGTGGATCGACGAGGCGATCGAGGACGCGCGGGGCAGCGTCGACGCCGCCGAGCCGCCCCGGCGATCTCCGCCTTCTCCTCCGGACCGGTACCCGTCGTCGTTCTCGGCTCCCCCTTCCCCGGGCGCGCCGCGTCCGTCGCCGTCGTCGCCGTCGTCGTCGCCGTCGCCCCCGCGCATGCCGGGCGCGTTCCGGAGCTTTTCCCTGGGGTCGTCTCCGGCCCTCCAGACGTCGAGGGCGCGCTTCTCCGCGACTGGACCCAGAGAGTCTGCGTTGGAGCGCCGCAGCTGCTCGGCGCGCCGCGAGGCTTGGAGGTGCGCCTCGACGGCGGCCTGGCGGGCGGCCTGGCCGGTGAAGCCACCCCCGAGCGGGGCTGCGAGGCCCGGCGGGCCCGAGGCGGCGGCGTAGATGACGACGCGCTTGACGCCGCTGACGCCGTTTCCACGTCGCTCTGCAGCGCGCTGCAGGTTTTCCTCGACGTCCCCTCGCGCGAACGGCGGGCTGGTGGCTCGCCGCGCGCTCGGGCCGAGGTGCTCGGGCGGCGGGACCTCGCCGACGGCAAAGGGCGGCGGGCGCGGCGCGTTGCGCACCGCGTAGTGTTCGATGTCCCTGCCGTGGTAGGTCGGCGGCGGGAGCGCGTCAAAGCCCTCGGGCGGCGCGCCGATGGCCTCGCGGCGCGCGGCGCGGCGGCGCAGCTCGGCGCACCGCCGCTGGTCGGCACTGTACAGCTCGAGGTCGTCGTCCGGGTGCAGCTCGCTGGTTCCGAACGGCGCCGGCGGGGGCGTCGGCGCGTCCGCGCTGGCCGGCGGGCCGCCGATGCTCGCGCCGCCGCGGCCGCGCGGCGGGGGCGGGAAGGCCTCCCAGTCGGCGCGGTGCTTGAGCCGGATGTGCCCGGCGGCCTCCTCGGCCATCTCGGCTCGGATGCGGTCCTCGTACCGCACCCGGTTGAGGTGGTTGAGCGCGGAGCGGTGGCCTACCGCGCGGCTGCGAGACATCCTGAATGGGGAGCTAAGGGCGAAAAGGGGGAAGAGACGAAGGGAGGAGGAGGAAGAAGGGGGGGAGGAGGGGGAGGAAGGGGCGTGAGCGGACGTGGGAGGACGAAAGGGAACCGAGCGGGCCGAAAAAGGCCGACGGGAAAGGACGCGGGAAGGCGAGATCCGGACGCTCTGGGCTCTGCCGTCCCGGGGATCCACCGATCGCGTGCATTCTCGCAGCGCGCGACGGCGGCCGAACGCGCTTCGCCCGCCGACGCCGCCCCAGCGCGCGAGGTCGACCGCGGGCCTGCCGGTCGACCTCGCCGGTTTTCCTCGCCGCCCCCCTCCGCCCTCCGCACCGCTCCCCGCGACGCGTCGGGTGGAGACGGCGCCGCGCCGCACTCCCCCGCTGGAGGCGCTCTCCGACGCGACCCAAGAAGCCAAACACCGCCGTCGACTCGCCGCCCTTCATCTTTCGGCACGGACGCCGCCAGCGGGCTGCCGGACCGAAGCGGTCCCGGAACGCCCGCCGCTCTCGTCCGCTCGGCCGCCGGCTGTCGGGTGCGGGCCCTCCCTCGCGCAACCCTGTCGCGCACATTGCGTCCCAGATTCAACGTGCACGTCGAATTCCCACTTCCGGTCTGCGCGCGATGCGCGGCGCGGGGCTGCCTCGGCCAAATTCCCGGCCGCCCGTCGGCCGGCGCCGCGGCCGGCGGGCGCGCGCGCGCGCGCGCGCGCGTGCAGGCGCACCGTCTGGTCGTCCGCAGAGGGAGAGGGGCGCGCTCGCGACCTGCGCCGGGTGACTCGCGCGCTGCGCGATCGATGTGCGTGTGGTTTGCGATGCGGATCCTTGGAGCATCGCGCGACGCGACGCGCGCCCGCCGCGGGAGGCGTGTCGCTTCGAAGCGCCCCCCCGGAAGCCCAGGCCGCCGGGGGGGGACGAGCGGCGGAGGAGCGGGGGGGGGGGAGGGGTGGGGGGAGGGGGCGCGGGCCTCCCCGCTCCCGGCTCGGTCCCCCTTGCTCTCCGCTCGGCCCCCGCTCGGCCCGCGCTCCGTCCTCCTCGCTCCCTCCCGTCTCACCCGCGCCCGCCCGCTCCCGCGCGCCGCGCCGCGCTGCGAGAGCGCCCGGGCGGGCGGGCGCCGATGCCGTCTCCCGCTCGTCGATTTCGTAGCTCCGCTCGCGCACCTCGAACACCATGGTACGCAGGCGTCGGTCGGTCCGCGACACGGCCCCGGAGCACGTCGGCACGCCCGGGGGTGGGGTCGCGCGAGAGGGGGAGGGCGCGGGAGGGACGCCAGCCCGGTGAGGGAGGGGTTGGAGCGTGTGCGGGGCGGGGGGATAGAGGCGGAGGTGGAGCGCGGAGAGGAGCGAAAGGGGAGCGGGCGAGGCAGAGAGCGGGAGAGGGAGGGGCGAGAGCGAGGCGGGATCGGTGGTGAGGGGTCAAGGCTGGGCGGCGTCGGGCGGGCCGCCCGGAGGGGGGGCGGAGCCGGGCGAGTTCGGTCGCCCGCCCACGGCCACCGGGAAAGCGGGCGGTGGCGCCCCCGCCACCCTCCGCACTAGGTGGCCCGGGCCTGGCGCGGCCGGGCGGGGTCAGCACGGGGGCGCGGTTGCCCCTCCCGCAAGCCCCCTCCCCCGACGCCTGCGAGATCGCGAGCCGGGGTGCGCGCCGCGCCGTCGCGCCCGCCTACATCGCCCGGGCTCCGTTGCTCGCACCGCCGCGCCCGCGATCCCTTGGCGCTTCTCGCACGCGGTAATCGCCGATCGGGACGCCGCAGATCGCGCGCCTCTCGCGGCGAGCCGCAGCGAGCCGCCATGGTCTTCTCCGTGCTCGTCGGTGCGCGCGCGCGCGCGGCGCGTTTCAAAGCTCGGCGTGGGCGGGACGCGGGGGGCTCCCGACCCGGTCCGCTGCGCCGGCTGCCGACGCGACCTTCCTCGCCGTCTGCAACGCCACAGGCAAACGGCCACGGCGCCGTGGGCGCGCAGAGCGTCCGGAAGGAACTGCCCCGCCGCGCCAGAGCGCCGACGCCCACCCGCTCGCCTCGGCGCGCTCTGCCTGCACGACGCGCGGGCAGCCGCGCCTCGCCGCGTTCGCAGCCGCCGCTCACCTCCTCCCCCTCGCCCCCGCGTCGCTGCCGCGCAGATCCTTCAGAGCTCGCCGGCCCCCCGGAGTTGTGCGAGGAGACGTTTGGCGCCTGCGGCATACCTCTGACAGGCCTCTCGTTCAACCCGCCTGGCACGCTCCTGGCTGCCGGCGGGAGCGACGGCCGCGTCGTGCTCTTCGACTGGCAGTCGCGCGCCGTGGCCCGGGACTGGCGCGACGCTGGCTCCGACGTCGAGGTCCTCTGCGACGCCGACGAGACCGGCGGGGCTCGCCCCGGCGGCGGCGCCCCCTCCCCTCCCGCGCGCACGGCAAGCGTGGCAGTCGCCGCGCACGGGCGAGTGGTGGTGGCGGGATGCTCGAACGGCGCGCTCGCGTGGCGGCCGATCGATCAGGACGGCGCGCGCTGGACGTCGAGCGCGCTCGGAAGGGGGCCCGTCGAGTCGATCGACGTCGTCTCCCGGGGACCGGCGTTCGAGCGCATCCTGCGCTGGTGGCGCCGCGCGCGGCAGGACGCGGCAGCGCGTGCGGGCGCGCGCGGGGCTGACGGCGGATCGCTCACGGCCGCCGTCGCAGGGCATGCCGACGCTGTGGAAGAGGGCGGCGAACGGATGGACGAGGACGAGGGACGACTCGACGCGACCAGGGCCGACTGGGAGGCCGCCGGGGAGCGCAGGGGGGAGGGGCGTTCCGGTCCCGGCGCCGCTGCCTCTGTCTCCGCTGCGTCGACGGCGCCTCGAGGGACGCTTCCGAGCGCTCCGGCCGACGAGACGGAGGCCCCCGTCGCCTCGGGGGTCGCTTGCGCCTCCCCGCCGTCCGCCTCACCCGAGGACAGGCCGTGCTGCCTGGCAGCCGTCAACTTTCGCGCCGGCCCGTCGGTCCTGGTGGCGCTTCCGTACCCCGATGTCCCGGGCGGCCGAGTAGAGCTGCCCACGTGGGAGATCCCGGCTCTCTTCCTCGAGGCGGGCAAGTTCAAGGGCAACGCGAGAGTGGGGGTCGTCGGCAGCGGCCTCGAGGCGGGCGTCCCCCCGACGCAGGCACACGGGGACGCCGACGTCGGGGCGTCGTCCGCTCCGTCCGTGCAGCGCGACGAGCTGTGCGTTGCGTGCTTCGTATCCGGGGGTGCCGGCATCTTTTGCACCAGCCGCTCGGCCGTCGCGCTGCTGGTGATGCGCGACGGGGGTGATGCACTGCTGGGAGGATCGGGCGCAGCCCCAGACGCAGACGCCCAGGTGCCGTCCGCGGACCCGCACCCAGCTGCCCAGGCGCCGTCCGCGGGCCCGCACGCAGACGCTCGGGCCCCCCCGCGACTGCTCGTCGTCGACGCCGCGAGGGTCGCTCGAAGGCGCGTCCGCTCGCTGCTTCCGGCGTGCGGAGGCCGCCGTGTGCTCGTGGTTGCCCGCACGACCTCGGTGGCCACGGTTGCGATCCCCTGCGCGGACCTGCTCGTCGCCGCCCGCGCCTGGAAGCCGGAGCGCCTCGCGGGACGTGTCTCGGGCCACGCGGCGAGGCTCGTGCCGGCGGACGACGACGAGGGCGCCCTCGGCGCGCCCGCGGCACCGCTCGAGCCGGGGCCGTCCCTCTCCCACGTCGTTGAGACCGAGTGGACGGCCGCGGCCGTGTCTCCCTGCGGGAGGTGGGTCGCGGCCTCGGCGCGCTCGGGAGCCCACGTCGTCTATGTCTGGGACGCCTGCACGGGCAACCTCGACCGCGTGCTCGAGGGACCCCGCGCCGCCGGCGCCGCCGTCGCGCTCGCCTGGCACCCTAATTGCGTCCCGCCACAGCTGCTCTCGGTCGGCGGGCGGGGCAGCATCCTCGTCTGGGCCAAGGCCTTTGCGGAGCGCTGGTACGCGTTCGCACCCGACTTTGTCGAGCTTCGCGAGAACCGGCAGGCGCTCGAGCACGCGGCCGACCGCGACATCGACCCGGCCGGCGGAGAAAAGGCGGGCGACGACGCCAGCGTGCGGCTGTCGCACGCGGCCGCGCGCTCGTACCCGTGCGCGCTCGACGGCACGTCGCTGTCGCGCATCGACGAGGTCGACCGGGCGGGGGACTGGGGGACCGTCGAGGACCCGGGGCCCAGGGGGCCTCTGGCCGTGCCCGTCTACCCGGCAGAGGTCGAGGCACCACGCGCCAAGGAGCTGCACTTTGACGCGCCGCTCGAGGCGCTCGCGCGGAGGACCGACGTTTCAAGCGTGAGGTGACGCCGGACGCACAATTGCGCGCAACGGCGCCGGCGCCACGGCAACTCGTGGATGCCCAGTTCGACGCTGCGCCCGCAAACGGCTCGCCTCCTGGAAGGCTCTACCGAGTCGGAGCGGACGCGGATGCACCCGCCCGATCGCTCTCTTTTGCTTGTTCCCTTTTTCTCCTTCCTCCGCACGCGCCGGCGTTGCTGCCTCGTCTTTCGACCTCTGCACGTACCGTATCGGCCCGGCGCAGAAAGATTTAATGCGCCTCGGTGGCACACG
Organism: Prototheca bovis; assembly: GCA_003612995.1. Taxonomy (NCBI): domain Eukaryota; kingdom Viridiplantae; phylum Chlorophyta; class Trebouxiophyceae; order Chlorellales; family Chlorellaceae; genus Prototheca; species Prototheca bovis. Next base: position 4,304 of record PGFX01003986.1, on the reverse strand, counting down.
ACCACTCGCAGCGCCATGTGCTCACGTGCTCATTTGCCGCTCCACGCGTGCGCCCAGCCGTTCGCTGCCTCGTGCGTACGCACCAAAGCGACGCCACGCGCTTCAATTGGCGGGAGAGGGGGGGCAGACGGTTCGGGGATGCAGAACCGCCAACGCGACGTGGGTGCGAAATGGACGGCGGATCCGCGAGCGCGGTCGCCGACGACCGACAGGGCCGGGTGGCCCTCTCGTCGTACGTCTCTCCCGCGCCGCTCCCCTCCCCCGGCGCTCCAGGCCCTCGCCCCGCGCGCACCCCCGCACGCCCTCGGCTTCTCTGGCTTTGCCTGTCGCTTTGACCGCGGTTTCATGGCGAAAAGAAACATCGCAGGCGACGCGCCCGCCGCTCCGTTCTCCTCACCTCTGGCCCTTGTCTGATCGCATCAGCTTGTTGGCAATCGTGGGAATCCCAGGCTCGGGGCCCTTCTCCTTGTAAGGCTTCACGCCTCCAATCGTCGCCTGCATCTCCTGCGACGGGAAAGCGTGCGGGAAAAGCGATCGGAACGGAGTCGCGCGGCGCGCGAGGCGCGACCATCCTCGCCGGAGCAATTGCAAACGGCGGTTGCGGCTCGTCACGGCGCCAAAATGCCTCCACGCCGCGTCGCAGTCGTCGCCGCGCCAATGGCGACGCCCGTGTGGCGCCGTCAGCGCCGTCTGATCGGCGCGGACGCAGCGCCGATCAAAGTCCCGACCGCAGCGACGGCCAGCGCCGCGGCCGGAGCACGGAGCAGGGGTGGCCAGAGCGCGCGGACGCCCAGCGAGCACGAGCTCACCGAGGCCGCGCGCTCGGCGAGGCCGCGGACGCGCCTTCTCAAACTCGCGGCGCTCCTCGTTCGAAAACTCGGCGGCGCCCTCGGCAGGGCCGTCGCCGTCCCGCTTCGCGCGGTGCATGGGCGAGCTCAGCCTGAGCGTGGGACAGGCGGAAGCGCCGGGGAAGTTGGTGGTCAGTTTCGGAGCGGGTCGCGTGGCGCGCCGTCCGGGACGCGCGCCGCGCCGCGATCGCGCCGCGAGACGCACTCGGGCGTCGCGACCTCCTTTCCGTCCGGGAGTGGGTCGGTCGTGAGGCCGAGCCTCGCGCGAGCGGCGCGGGGGAGATCCGCGGAAGGCTTGGGCGGAGTCGCCATCCCGAGACGTCGGGCCTCGGGCGCAAAAAAATGTGCGGGCACGGAAACGGTCCGCGGCGCGAGCGTACAACGTGCCCCCAAAGCCCTGGCCTCCGCAGATATGTCGATCGTCGCAGGCACGCGCGTTCGCGGGACGCTCATCCCGCGCTTACCCGCGCTGACGGCGCCATCATCTGCGCGGGAAGCGCGCGCGCAGAACGGGTCCACGTGAAGCGCACGGCATCGCGGCCCGCGCCTGGCGGGCGCGGGCCGCGAATTTGCGGGCCCTCTCTCCCGCGCAACGGTTTGCATCGACGTCTGATCCCCTCGCGATGCGCCAAGGCCTGCCGGGTTGCCTCGGCCGCGACTTACGCTCGGCTCCACGTGACTTCCCGCGACGGTCCGGGACGGCCGCGGTGCGGCCGGCCGCAGCGCCGCGAGCGTGCAAACCCTCGCCGCGCGCCGCAGAGAATTGCGTCAAAATGCCGAAACGAAGCCTGATAGAATTGCGGCGCGCACCGCGAGGGTCGCCCACCGGGTCTGCTCCCTGACGGCCCCGGCCACGACGCGGCTTCGCGGCGGCCTCGAAGCCGGCGGGTCCCGGGCGGGGGATCCGGAGGGAAGGTGCTGCCGCGCCGCGGGACAGACCGGGTGTTGGGCGGCAGACAGACCGGGCCGGCCGGGAGGGGGGCCGGTGGCGCCACCCCCGCCCTCCGCCCGCCTCTCAGACGCGCGATTCGGCGCACCGCGGCGCAGCGCCCCTCCGCGCCGCACCCTGGCAAGGAACTCCGCTCGTCCGCGATCTCACCCCCCTCTCCGTGCGTTCCTCTCCGTTGGCCCGACCGGCGACGCCGCTCGTAAGAGCCGCTCCTCCCGCCCCCTGCCCACTCTCGTGGTGGTCTCCCGACCGCTCCGTCGAAGAGCTACAACGCGCATCGTCGCTTCCGCGGGCGACGGGACCGAAGCAATGAAAGTGCACGCAAGCGTGGTGTACAACAAGCCTCGCTGGTGCGTGCCCCGCTCGTTCTTGCGATCGGGGCGCCAGCAGAGGGCACGATTCGTTTTTTGCTCTTTCGCTAGAAAACGCGGCGGTGGCGCCCCTTTCCGAGCGTCGCACGCCTCGAGCGGTTCGGTGGCGCGGTCGAAGAAGGATGTGGCGGTAGGTAAAAAGGAACGCAAAAAGGGCGCGGACCCGAAGGGGCGCGCCAGTCGTCGTGCCGCGCGGGTGAGCGCCGCAGGCGCCGACGTCGGGGCAAAGAGAGCCGCGGCCGAATCCGGCACCGGACGCTCCGCGGCGGGGCGGGGTCGCCCGCGCGCGGAAGCCGAGCGAGGCGTGCGCTCTCATCCGGATGAAAGAGCGGGGAGAGCCGCGGGCGGCGACGATCTCGCGAGGCTCGCGCTTGGCCTTCAGCACCCGGCCGCGGTGAACGTTGCAATGGCCTTGCCCAGGGTGACGCGGCGAATGATCGCGTCGCGAACGCGCCAGACGTCTCCGTCGACGTCCGGCCAGCAAGACACGAGGGCGAGCGAGGTGGCGGAGCCCTCCCCAAGCGGCACAGTCCACCGCCTGCAGCCTGCCGTCCCAGGATCCCCTCCGACGTGCGCTTCGAGCTCTGCGCCCCTTGGCCGCGCCTCCGTTGCCGACGGCGGCGCGTCCGCGGCCAGCGCGCTTCCGTGCGCGTCCCTCGCCATGGCCACCAGGAGGGTTCGCACGAGGCGTCGGAGCGTCCTGTCCGCGGGCGACTGGGAGGCGAGGGCGCGCTCGAGGGCGGCGGCCACCGGCAGGGCTGGGGCGGGCTCGAGGGTTGCGGCGACCGCCTCCGCGTCGCCGAGGAGTGCGGGCGCGTCGAGCGAGGGGCCGCCGGCGTCGGCGGCCTTCCCAAACCAAGCTGTACTGTCACCAAGCGCCAGCTCGACCGAGAGCGTCGCCGCGCGCACGGCGCAGGGAGCCAGGTCGGACGACCAGGCGTCCAGCCCAAGGACGGCAGCTGCGGGCGCGAGCGTCGCCGCCGCCTCCGCCGACTCGCCCGTGCACGCCGGCCGCTCGATGCGGAGAGGCGACGCAGGACCGCTCCGCGTGTCGCCGCTATCGCTGATCTCGAAGAGCGGGTTTCTGTTCATCGGGCCGTTGCGGTCCGACGCTGCCGAAAAGGACGTCCGGGACGTTGCGCCCGACTCTGGAGCCAGCGGGGCCTTTTGGGCCCCCACCGGCCGCAGCGGGTAGGCGGCGCGGAGCTCGACCGCGACCGTGGCGCGCTCCGAGCGGCACGGGTCTGCGGCCGAGGCCGTCGTGCAGGCGAATCCGGCGACGGCCTCGCCGACGGGGCGGACGTCGATCGACGTCACGCGCGCGCCGGTCACCCCGGCGAGCGCCGCCTCGGCCGCTCGTGCCCAGTCGGCGCGGTCCTGCGCACCCTGAAGCCGCCTCGCGGCCTCGCGCTCGGCCTCGCGTCTGGAGGCGGCCGCCCGCGCGGCGGCGTGAGCCTCCATGGCCTCGGCCTCTGCCCTCGAGAGCGAGGCTCGCAGGGCGGCCACGCGGTCCTCCTCGGCGGCCAGCTCAGCCTCGAGCTCCCGCGCAAGCTCCGCCTCGGTGGCGGTGGGATCGGCGCCGCCGGCTCCGGCCGTCGCTTCGGTCTCGCCCTCGCCGGAGGATGCAGCGGAGGCGCGATCGTGCTGCTCGTCCTCGACCGCCCGGGTTTCGCGCTCGTCGGCCTCCGCCGCGGCCTGCAACGCCCGAGCGCGAGACCAGAGCCCCTCCCCGGCAGACCGCAGCAAGGCCCACGCAGCCTCGATCTCGCCGATGCCCTCCGCCAGAGAGGCTTCCAGCTCGGCGTTCCGACGCTTGCCTTCCTTGAGACGCGCGCGGGCCTCCTCGGCCTCGGCCTCGAACGCCTCCTTGGCCTCAGCCTCGCCGCCGTCCGGGGCGCCTTCGACAAGCGCAGCCAAAAAGCCGTCCTTGGCCTCAAAGTGCAAGAACGAGTTCTTCAAGCAGCCGAACTGCCGCTCCAAGCGCGACAGCTCCGACTCGGTCGCGCCGGAACCGGCCTCCCGAGCCGCGCCATCCACTGCCGAGAGGCGCGCGAAGGCGACGCGCTCGAGCTCTTCGAGGCGACTGCGACGGCGCGCGGAGGGCGGGGGAGGGGGGGGGGCGGGGGACGGGCGGGG